>CM069904.1:101310083-101599207 GCA_036172215.1 Camellia granthamiana | reverse complement strand
AGTGGACAAAACACATGTTGAAAGAGGGAGCCTGTTAATTTTTATATATTTTTTGCAAATATTTCTTCAGTTATTTATCTTTCCTTATTTCTTGTTCACATGGTGCAATCAAGTATCCAACCAAATTCTTGCCAATCTTATGCTAGAATATGCATCTCAATTTGGATATAGGTTTCTCTTACTTTTTTTTTTTCTTTTGTTTTGTTAGGTAAAAATGGTAGAAGTAGGCGACCAATGCGTAATACTTTTCTCTGAATGTGATCATGAAATTCCCTATTCATTAGGAGTCCAACAATAGGAGCTGACAACACAGGAGACCAAACATCGAAGAACCATAAACATTTTATTGAGCCATAATCTCCTTCAAAATGGGAGTCCCCTTATTTTTCAAATTTAAACAGCTTTAAACTTATTTCTAACAGAGTGCAGGCCTAGGTTTCACTAATTAAACAATAACAACAACAAGAAAGAGGATGAGAAGATAATAAGCATAGTGTCTCTATCTATTTATCTACAATAAGAGATGTCTAAACTCAAGCGACATAATCAACAATGCGACAGATCAAATATAAAAGATTTAACATGCACTCCATCAAGTCCGTTGCTCGAGCATCTACTTATTTTTATCATCCAAATAATTTTAAAATTATTTCCAAAGAAGAATGGGCCTAAGTTCCAATTAACTAATTAAATAACAAAATAATATAATATAATATAACATTCACTTCATAATGGACAAACAAACTGTATCTGAAAATCCTAAGTGATTCGTGATTAGATCAAGATTAAAATATTCCAAATCCCAATAATCCAAAACACACAATCTAAATCAACAAGCACTTACGAAAGTGATTTAAAATGTTTGTTTTTCAAAATAAACAATAAATCGACACAAATGATTTTTTACGTGGAAAAAACCACAATTGAAGAACCTTCAATTGTAATAAAAAATCACGGGCGAAACGCCACTAATCAATCCACTACTGAAGAAAGAAAGATTACAAAGATAATATACAAATTACCCAACTCAGTCAATTTGTCTTCGAATCTTCTGTAACTCTTTCATCACGCCTTCGTCTCAGAACTGATCAATCCTGAAGTTGAATCCACAATCTTCACTTGTCGAATTAACGACTACATACAGAATCAAACGCCTTTTGAAACTCTACGTTTGAATCTTCGGAATCCACCGAAGATAACTCTATCTTGAATTTAAAGTATCAAACTCCTTGATGTATGTATCTTAGATCATGAGTGAGAACTCTTCTCAAAACATCAAGGAAAACTCACAAAACCCTCAGAAGAAAACTTCAAACAAAACCCTAGGACTCTTGAATAAGATCTAGAAAAAGTAACTTCTAAAAACATCCTAAACAGATATAAATAGGCAACTGAGTCCGCGATCTCCGCTCGAGCGCCAATCATCCCGCTCGAGCGGCTTTAGCAAAATATGCGTGTGACAAAACAGAGACCCGCTCGAACGCTTGAGAACCCGCTCGAGTGCGAAATCACACACTCCAGTATTTTTACAGACCTGACCAAATACTGAGAGACCTCATATTCCACTCGAGCGCCAATGACCCCACTCGAGCGGGAAAGACAAAAATATAGAAAAAAATTACAACTTTTACAACATAAAATTTGTACGCGAATTTAACAATAAAGAGACCTACCAATTCACATAATAAAGAAATGATTGCAGAGGCCATAGAACAACTTCAAAACAACTTCCTCCAAATCAATCAAGGCCTCCCAATCATTAAAATAGTATAGAACACACATACATTAATAAAAGTCAAGTTCATGACCCTAAAAAGAATACAAAAATGCTTCCTACACCCAGTGATTCATCACCCCCACCACCTCCCAGTGCCACGTGGCACTGTGGGATTGGAAGAAAAAAAAAAAAAAAAAATTCTGATCAGTGGGGGCGCCCCACGTCACTTGGGGTCGACCCCACTGGGGGTGCCAATCAGTGTTGAAAAGAATAATAATAATCAAATTCGACGGCTATTATTACTAGGAGTATGACTGCTCAATTAAGGTACTAAAGACTTGTTTTTTTGCTTTTTTTTTTTTTGTTAAAAAAGGTACTAACACACTTGAACTTTATTGAAGTACATCAAATCAAACACAAGGTTTGCACCTTGTTGTCTGGTAATGCTTACATTGGCCTTACAATTTTGTCAAATTATGGGGGGAGGGCTTGGATGGTCATTACTTGATGTATGCGGTGGGGGGTGTAACTCAGGTGTTTTTGATAAGAAGTTTAAAAAGGTGACTTATTTTAAATTGTACAGTTGTTTAAGCATGTGCTAAGCTTAACTTGTAACGCGAGGTCTCAATTGTCTAATAAATTATGTAAGTGCATTTTTTTGACTGTTTAGATAAAAAAGTAAAGGAAAAAAATATGATTGTTTGGGATAGTTTTTTAACTTTTTACAAAAAAAATATATAATAAAATACTATATAAAATAGAAAAATTACCGGATTACCCTTAATGCCTCCTATGCGTGATTGTTTAGGAAGCCATATAGTACTCGTTGCTTTGAAGTTGTGTGGTGGATTGAACGGTGTTGTTCGGCTCGTAGGGCTCACCACGGGTCCCGTTTTGATAATTTGAACCGTTCAATATCTAGAACTCTTTGAGTACTATATATTTGTAAAAAATTAAGTTGATCAGATATCGATAGCTATCTCATCAGATCAGTTTTTTTCAACCGTTAATTTATTCACCGTCCATTTGTTTTATACAAAACTGATTTGATCATATAGCTATCGATATTTGATCAATGTGATTTTTTATAAGAATATAGTACTCGATAAGTTCTACACATTTAACGATTCAAATTATTAAAACGGAACCTGTAATGGGCCCCCACAAGCCAAACAGCACCATCTGTGTAAATTTTTTTTGCACCCGCCTATGTAAATTTGTACCATCACTTACCATCACTTCAATACACAATTGGATTGTACTTGGCCTGCGTAAATTTGTTTTTTTATATTTTTTTTTATGAATAGTGATAACTTTTTGAATTTTTTTAATAACTTTTTGTCTTTTTGTCTTTTATAGAAGATGTCAAACAAGCACTTAATTATTTATTGTTTGTTTGTTTTTGCAACTAGTCTGATTAATTTGTAAAAATTAAACCCTATTAATCTTTAATAACATCAAAATAAAAAATAATAAGTACACAATGAAGGAAAGACAGAGAGGAGAAATGAGGATCAAGGAAACAATGCATCTCTGTAGTGGTATAGTCATTTTTAAGTATGACAAGAAAGATATGATTTTGTATTGTATTACTTGTATCTATGTATATATAATTTGATTTTTGATTTGCCTGGTATCTTTAATCAAACTTAGACTGAATTTAATTTAAATTTTTGAATTTATGCTCAAGTTCACACTGAATTTAAAAATGTCTTACCAAATCAATCGCTAAGAAAATAATAGTAGAGACCTTTGTCAAACACTACTAATATTAGTCAGTTTTGAAATAATAATCATTTGTTTGATTTCTTATAATAGGGTATACATCTCATAAGGTTTGCTTAAAATACGAATTACTCCCTATAGTTTGGAAAATTACAATTACCTCCCTGTTAGAATTTTTTATTTAACAGAATTAATTGAAAATGTGAAATTTCTACAATAATAAAATTATTTGAATTATTAATTGAAATAAAATTTTAACATTATTAAAAACTATTAATTAACTTGATGATTTATTAATAAAATGTATTTGTTATGAAATTAGAAATCTTAAGGGACATAATGTAATTTCTAAAACTACAGGAATAATTTATAATTTAAATAAATCTGAGAAAATGTGTTTGTAATTTACCCTAAATAATATAAATGTTTTTGGCTATTTTGATGAAAAGGGAATGAAATTATGTTCCTTGTTTACATATGGTAATGACTATGGTTAAGAAGCCTAGGCTGCTTAATTCCTTGTTCACAATGGTGGTTGGCCATAGCAAGTCTGCCCATCTTTTCTTGTATGCTTAGATTAGATTAAGGCGACCCCGGCAACAATCAACTCACTTGCCAAATGAGGGTTAAGTAGTTTATCTACTTTAACAAATGTAAGTCATTACCACATAATATTTCAAGAGCTATTCTTTAAACAGATACGCCTCAAATGTGAGTAGTTTCAAAATATCTTGTGCATTATTAACCTAGTGCTTCAAGTCAATTAATTAGTGAAAAAGTTTACTCATTGAATACGTTGCCACTCACTTAATATGTTGCGGTTTCTTATTTATCGAAAGTATTATATAGACAATATCACGTAGAAAAGTTATTTGATAGTTTTGAAGCATTGCTCTCTACAACTTATGCTAAAGACATTTTTTATTTTCTCCTAAAAGAGATACAAAAGTGGTGAGTCTCACTATTTTAGTCAATAAAATTTAAGTTAAAGCACTACTTATAATTACTCCTAAAAATATATATATATAATTTTTCATGTCACATAATATTATGAGAATATTTAATATTTCTCCCCACATGTGCATCACTCACCAAACTTTTATCTCTCTCTCTCTCACTCATGTTGCTCATGCCATTTTTGTGACCTATAAATAAGGGGTCCTAGTTGATCCTCAATGATGAAGCTAGAAAGAAATGTTTGGAGTTCATGGATAAACTCCCTCCAGGGCCTCTACACCAGCGATATCATGTGGTTCACATGTAAGGTCCACGCTACATGAAGGATGGATGGACGACTAGGAGCATTGAAAGAGATGGTACATGCTTTGCCTTGCATAGTATCATTAACGAGTTGAGTTGAGTCAAATAATAAATTATTAAGTTAATTTTAAAACTTAACAAACTATAAAATTGTCTAAAATTAACTTGTTTATCTTTTTAGCAGATTTAAAATGAATTTTAATTGAGCCAATTTAGAGTAGTATTTTTTTTTTCAGTAATGCTACAGACCAATATATAAAAACTTAGAAATTGTCCAGAATTTTACATTAATGGCTCAGATTTATTTCATATGTAAACCCCACACTTCTGTTGGGTATACCTCCTTATTGGAGTGTGGGACCCAATTGGTTTTGGAAAAAGAGTTTAATTTGGTTTAGTATAATATATTTTTATATATTATATTTGTGGAGACCCAATCCAATTTAGTAACAATTAGGATTTGATTATAAAACCCTAGATTCACAATATATATATATATATATTGTTTTGTGTGTGTCGTAGGTGAAGAAGCAGCAGTGGCCTAATTAATTTGTTTTTTCCCTGAAATGGAGAAAAGCAGCAGCAAATTGATTTCGGTGATATAAGGTTTGGTGCATCTTTGTTTGGGTGCTTTGGTGGTGTTGATTTGGGTTGTTATTTTGGATCTTCTACAACTCTGGTTCTGAAGATTTTGGTTCATCTATTTGGTGAGATCTTTCCTCTTGTTTATTTGTGATTATTTGGAATTCACCTAAGGGTGGTTTTGTGAGATCATTAGAGTCTCGTTTGTAATCGTTTGGAACTTATTTGGTTGATAGTGGAATCGGATTTCGATCCCGTGGACGTACCTCACATTGAGAGAACCACGTAAAATTCTTGTGTTGCCTTTGATTTAATTTTTCCGCATTAATTTTTATTCCCATTGATTGATTTACTTGTGGGGAATCATATATTTTCCCTAACAACTAGTATCAGAGCTTACTGTTTATTGGGGTTTATTTATTTGTGTAAATCAATGGAGGGGAATGTGGGTCGTATGTCTAGCTTCAATGGAAGCAATTGGGTAACTTGGAAAACTAAAATGGAGAACCTATTATTTTGTAAAGACTTGTATAGATCCATTGAGGGTGATAGTGGTAAACCCGAAGGTATGAAAGATGATGAGTAGAAGAGGCGTAATCAAAAAGCCGTTGGTGTTATCCGTCAATGGATTGATGACAGTGTGTTTCATCATGTTGCTACTGAAACTTCAGCACATGATTTATTGAAAAAATTAGAGAGTCTTTATGATAGAAAATCAGTCACAAATAAAGCTTTTCTGTTTCGTAAGTTGGTTAATTTAAAATATAAAGAAGGCAGCCCTATTCCAGAACATCTGAATGAAATAAAGAGTATTGTTAACCAACTTACTTCTATGAAAATTATTTTTGATGATGAGTTGCAGGTTTTGATGCTACTTAGTTCCTTACCTGAAAGTTGGGAGACTTTGGTTGTGACAGTTAGTAATTCGGCACCTGATGGAGTTGTCACAATGGGCCACGTCACTAGTAGCTTGTTGAATGAAGAAACTAGAAGAAAATCAGCGGGTTCCTCTCATTCAGAAGCATTTGTTGTTAGAGGTCGAAGCAAAACAAGGGGGAGGAGTAAGACTCCTCATGGTCGTGATCAAAGCCGTGACAAATCAAAGGATGGTTCTTTTTCAAAGAAAGACATTGAGTGCTATTATTGCCATGAGAAAGGGCACATGAAGCGGGAATGCCGAAAGCTCAAGAATAAAGGCGTGACAAAAGTGTGGATAAGAAGTAAGAAGACACAACGGCAGTTACTACCGATGATCTCATGGTCGTTTGTGAAGATGATTGTATCAATTTTGTGGGCCAAGAGAGCAGTTGGGTGATTGATTCTAATGCTTCTTTTCATGTGACTTCTCGAGTTGATTTCTTCACTACCTACACTGCAGGAGATTATGGTTCTGTTCGAATGGGTAATGAAGGTTTGTCCAAGATTATCGGCATGGGTGATGTTTGCTTGGAAACAAATTTGGGCTGCAAATTGTTGCTTAAAGATGTGAGGCATGTTCCCGACATTCACCTCAGTTTGATCTCTACTGGGAAGCTAGATGATGAAGGCTTCAACAACAAATTTGGTGATGGAATATGGAAGCTCACAAAAGGTTCTTTGGTGGTGGCTAAGTGCAAGAAGACTCATACACTTTATTCGATGCAAGGAAAAATTTGTAAAGGTGTTGTCAGTGCACTTGAAGATGATACTTCTACTGAATTATGGCACAAGCGGCTTGGCCATATGAGTGAAAAGGGGCTACAAGTTTTGTTCAAGAAAGAGCTTCTACCCAGTTTGAAAGGTACACATCTTAAAACTTGTGTTCATTGTTTGGCGGGTAAACAACATAGAGTTTCTTTTCATAAAAATGTTGTTTCTAGAAAAGAAAAGGTTTTGGAGTTGATTCATTCGGATGTTTGTGGTCCTTTGAAAGTTAGAACACATAGTGGTGCACTTTATTTTGTTACTTTCATTGATGATTATTCAAGGAAAGTTTGGGCTTTTCTACTAAAAACTAAAGATCAAGTTCTAGAAGTATTTAAGCATTTTCAGGCCATGGTTGAAAGAGAAACAGGGCAGAAATTGAAGTGCATCCGATCAGACAATGGTGGTGAATACATTGGGCCATTTGATGAGTATTGTCGTAGCCAAGGTATTCGGCACCAAAAGACAATTAAGAAGACTCCTCAACAAAATGGCGTTGCCGAGAGGATGAACCGCACCATTGTAGAAAGAACAAGGTGTTTACTTTCACAAGCTAAATTGCCAAGATCCTTTTGGGGTGAGGCAATGAGTACAGCGGTTGACGTGATCAATTTGTCTCTTTGCTATCCTTTGAATGGTGATGTTCCTGAAAGAGTTTGGACTGGCAAAGATGTGTCTTATGAGCACTTAAGAGTGTTTGGTTGCCGAGCTTTTGTTCACATTCCAAAGGATGAGAGGTCCAAGCTTGATAATAAGTCAAGACAATGTATTTTTCTTGGCTATAGGCGTGATGAATTCGGGTATAGATTATGGGATCCGGTCGACAAGAAAGTCATTCGAAGCCGTGATGTTGTGTTTCTTGAAGACCAAACAATTGAAGACTTTGGCAAAGGTGATCAACCGGAGCCAAAAACTAGTGATTTCATTGACATAGATCCATCTCCTTCATCTTCAGTTGATGATGAAAATGGGGGAGATGTGCAGCCACCTATTGAAGATGTAGAAGATGATGCTAATCCTAATGAAGTTGAGCCAGAAATTGAGGAAGAGCATCCAACTCAAGAACCGCCACCACAACTTGAGTTGAGGAAATCTACAAGGGACCGACAACCTTCAAGAAAGTATCCTCTCAATGAATTTGTGTTGATTTCTGATCAAGAAGAACCGGAGAGCTACCAAGAAGCAATTGAGCATGCAAAGAAAGGTGATTGGAAAAAGGCCATGGAAGAGGAGATGAACTCCTTATTTGAAAATCACACCTATGACTTAGTGAAGTTGCCTAAGGGGAGGAAAATTCTGAAAAATAAGTGGGTTTTCAAATTGAAGAATGATGGCAAGAATCTGAGGTACAAGGCACATCTTGTTGTGAAAGGCTTTGGGCAAAAGAAAGGTATTTACTTTGATGAGATTTTTTCGCCGGTTGTGAAGATGTCTTCTATTCGGGTTGTACTTGGCATGGCTGCAAGTATGAACCTTGAAGTTGAACAACTTGATGTAAAGACCGCATTTCTTCATGGTGATCTTGAAGAAGAAGTTTACATGGAGCAACCAGAAGGTTTTGTGGAGAAAGGGAAAGAGAAATTTGTTTGCAAATTGAAGAAAAGTTTGTATGGCCTCAAGCAAGCCCCGCGGCAATGGTACAAAAAATTTGACTCTTTCATGATGAATAATGGTTTTTCTAAAACCACTTCGGACCATTGTGTGTTTGTGAAAAATTTTTCGGATGGTAAATTTATTATTCTTTTGCTTTATGTTGATGACATGTTAATTGTGGGTCAAGATTCTACCATGATAAACAGGTTGAAGTTAGAGTTGAGTAAATCTTTTGCTATGAAAGATTTGGGGCCGGCAAAGCAAATACTTGGTATGAAAATTGTTCGTGATCGCAAAAAGGGGCTGATTTGGTTGTCTCAAGAGAGCTACATTGAGAAAATTCTTGAGAGGTTTAACATGGATAAAGCAAAGCCGGTTGGTTGTCCACTTGCAGGTCACTTCAAGTTTAGTTCGAATCAATGCCCTACAAGTGAGAAAGACAAAGAATAGATGTTGAAAATTCCTTATGCTTCAGCAGTTGGTTCTTTGATGTACGCCATGGTTTGTACAAGGCCGGATATTGCTCATGCCGTTGGTGTGGTGAGTCGGTTTCTCTCTAATCCGGGTAAAGAACATTGGGCAGCGGTAAAATGGATTCTAAGGTATCTTCGAGGGACTTCGAAGGTGTGTTTGTACTTTGGGGATAGTAAGCGATGCTTGATGGATTCACGGATTCTGACATGGCTGGTGATGTTGATTCTAGGAAATCTACTTCGGGGTATTTGATGACTTTTGCAGGGGGAGCTGTGGTATGGCAATCTAAATTACAAAAATGTGTTGCTCTCTCAACTACCGAAGCTGAATTTATTGCCATTAAGAAGCTTGCAAAGAAGAGTTATGGTTGAAGAAATTTTTGCAAGAGTTGGGTTTGAAGCAAGAAAAGTATGTACTTTATTGTGATAGTCAAAGTGCTATTCACTTGAGTAAAAATTCTACTTTTCATTCGAGATCGAAACACATTGATGTGAGATACCATTGGATTCGTGATGTGTTAGATTCGAAATTGTTACAACTCGAAAAGGTTCACACAGATGATAATATTTCAGATATGTTGACAAAGACTTTGTCGAGGGACAAACATTTAAAGTGTCGAACTTTGGCGGGTATGGTTGATGTCTCCACCTAAGTCGGTAGGGGGAGAATTGTTGGGTATACCTCCTTATTGGAGTGTGGGACCCAATTGGTTTTGGAAAAAGAGTTTAATTTGGTTTAGTATAATATATTTTTATATATTATATTTGTGGAGACCCAATCCAATTTAGTAACAATTAGGATTTGATTACAAAACCCTAGATTCAAAAAAAAAAAAATATATATATATATATATTGTTTTGTGTGTGCCGTAGGTGAAGAAGCAGCAGTGGCCTAATTAATTTGTTTTTTCCCCGAAGTGGAGAAAAGCAGCAGCAAATTGATTTCGGTGATATAAGGTTTGGTGCATCTTTGTTTAGGTGCTTTGGTGGTGTTGATTTGGGTTGTTATTTTGGATCTTCTACAACTCTGGTTCTGAAGATTTTGGTTCATCTATTTGGTGAGGTCTTTCCTCTTGTTGATTTGTGATTATTTGGAATTCACCTAAGGGTGGTTTTGTGAGACCATTAGAGTCTCGTTTGTAATCGCTTAGAACTTATTTGGTTGATAGTGGAATCGGATTTCGATCCCGTGGACGTACCTCACATTGAGGGAACCACGTAAAATTCTTGTATTGCCTTTGATTTAATTTTTCCGCATTAGTTTTTATTCCCATTGATTGATTTACTTGTGGGGAATCATATATTTTCCCTAACAACTTCATCAATTCAATCTCCACCACACATACTCATTTCTGGAAAAATTCAGGATCCCAAATTCTGGGACCCTAGCTTTTTTTCTTTTTCATTTTTTTTTTCTAGCGTATTGATTATTGAGTTAACTAGTAGATTATTCAAATTTATTTTGAAAACCGAACAAGTTTCAAAATATGTTTATTCTTGACTTATTTACTTAATGAGCAAATCTTAAATAAATTTTAAAGAGTTAAATGTGAGGCAAATTTGAATATATTAATCCTTTAACCGTCCTTTTACTGTCCTAACAACTGTTTGGTTCTATTTTGTTTATTTCATTTTCGTTTTTTGTGTTTTCATAAATAAAAGACTGAAAATTTTCAAAACACCCATCATTTTCACATTGCTTTTATTATTGTGTGTAAACTGTTTTGAATTTTTTATTTTATTTTGTTTGTGTGTTTCCTAAAAAGAGGTTTATTTCTAGAAAATTATTTTTGTAAATAATTCACCCAACAAGATTGTGTTCTAGAAAATAAAAGCAAACATGTTTTTTCGGAGCAACCTTTGCTCTCTCTCCTCAAGGGCTTCTTCCGGCTTCCTTCCCAATATCTGAGCCGGAAGTCTCAAACAAGAGTACACAGGTGGTGTTTTGAGAAGTTAGTAAAAAGTTAATTTTTTTGATATTTTTAGTTTATTTTATCTTTTAGTGGGTAAAAAAATGTGAGAGGTGATGTGACTTAAAATTGATAAAAAGCCAAAAGCTGACTTTTTACCTCCTTGCCAAAGCATTGCGTTGATCTCGAGTTTTGTTTTGTTTTTTTTTCCATCTTTATGTAAGTGTTTGAGAAATTGCTATTTTAGTAAGTTATTTTAGTTTTTGATTATTTTAGGAGGTTAAAATTTTTATGTTTGAAAAAAAAAATTTAATTTTTTTATAGTTAAATGTGATGTTTGTGAGAGAAAAAGTGAAATGATTATGAGTTTGATATGACATTTTGTCTTATTGACTATTTTAGCCTATTTTGTCTTTTAGTGCTATTTTAGTCCAAAAAAACCAAAAAAATTCCTTCCCAAAATTGTCTACTAGTTTGTTGTGGTTTTTTTTTTTTAAGTGAAATTTCTTTTGTTATTTGTAAAATAATTATAATAATAATAAACAAAATTATTAATTGCAGAGTTCTCCGTGCCTGTGCTGCACCTTCACTGCCTTAATACATTTTAAACTCGTTAACAAATTACTACTCAACTCAACTCAGTTAAAACTATACTACTCATACTAGGTTTGAATTAAAACTTATTTGAGATTAAGGAGTTGTTTGAGATGATCTAAATAAATGCACTTTTTAACTTTTTATAAAATATGAGTTGAGTTTGAATTGGATTTGAAATGATATGTTAGAGAGGTGATGTGACTTAAATAAAATGATATGACTTAAATAAGATAATGACTTTTTAACATTTTATCTTTTTTCAAACTTGCCAAACTTGACCTAACTAGAAAGGTAAATGAACACATTTTGAAACTCCATAAATTTTCAAAATAAACTTGAACAACCCGACTCATCTCGTTTACAATCATAATCCCTATCCATGATATATCAGACTAGAGTTTCAGAATTGACTCCTAATGCTGCACAAAGAAAGCTTGGAACACATACCCACAATATATACAAAACTACGAAACACATACCCACAAATTCACTCCACCAATAAGAAAACGCAGTCTATAGAGACCACACTTTTTATAGATACTTACAAATTTAACACCACCATAACTTACATACCCACCATGCTCAAAACCTAGGAACGTAACAGTGGAAGAGAACCGAGTTCTTTCATACATAGAATTGTCGGGACAGTAAGATACATATAAGGTAAAGCCTAGCATCAGTTTAGAGAAACAAACGAGGATGAGCAAATCAGAGAGAGAATGACAAATGACAAAGCTACGAGCAGAGGACTCTGTACAAAAACTTCTGAGGAAGTCAAAAATAAGCTCCAAGTTCCAACCGGTGCCTACAAAGCTTGTGGGTAAATGAAAGTCTTGCATGAGAGCCATCAGAATTCTTTCAAATAGTGCTAACCGACCAACTCAGACCCGACTGACAGGTCCAGCCCGATCCTGCATTGCCATTCTCTCTGCAATGTCGGCCAAAGATTTGAGGTTGCAGTTGATCAGGGCCTTAACAAAATAGCATGTCTCATCTTTAGTGTTTCCATCAGGCACATCCACCACAAATGACTCGATCACTAGCGTCCCCGGTCTACCATCAGTCATCTCTGGATGGACGGTAATGATTGAACAGTAGTTCTGCACGATTAAGTAACAAATTAAAGAAATCACGGTTTGAATGTCCTTACTAAAATTTCATAACTATACAGTATCTATAGTACCTAACTAATGGCTTTCTTATATATCCAGGAAGCCCAACTAATTATAAAGGAGTAAATCTGAAATTATCAAAAAATTATTCAATGTTTTTGTAACAAGTTCAGATGAAACATAAAATATTTTGGAATTTTTTTGTTCATATTTTGGTAATGTTGAATAGATATTGGTTTTTTAGTATATTTATCATTTTTAAGCTAAGAAAAATATAATAGTTTATATCAATTGGCTGGTGAAAATTTTAGTCATGCTTTTGGCCCTTCCAAAGATAGAATTTTGGTTCCGTCGCTGCTTGCTCAAAACAGTAAAGTTGGAGATTTCTATCCGAAATAGTCCTCGAAACAAAAAGCAGAAGAACAATAAACTCAAGTTGGCAGAAGTAGCTGCCTTTCACTATTTCTCTTATATGCATGGCATGCAGCACAAGAACAGAACAATTACCCATAAATGCAAAGGTACACCATCTATTAAGAGAGAATGTTTTCAAGTCTATCCGTATTTCTTAAACCAAATATGCTAGAATTGTTGTACAAATCATTAAATGGCAAGGATCCAGTGAAAAGATATCCCAAGTAGAAGCGATAAGCAATAAGTTGTCACATGAATGATATGATCGAACAACTCCTCATCTTCCACCCTCAGTATTCAAAGGCTACGAAGAGAAAAGACCAAATCCTCCTCGCAAATAACATCATCCAAACATGTCGGCTACCCACACATGCATTTGCAAGTAAAATGGCATAAAACTTATTTATACAAACAGAAATATGAGTTATTGCCATGAACAGCAACAAAATTATGGGTTGTCTTAACGCTAGACAATAAAGTGAACAGGATAAAAGAAAATAATACAAAAAATCCATACCTTCAGCCTGTGATCACCACCAACGAACCTGACACCGAGGATGTGCTCCTCATCATCAAGCAATTCCAACCTTTCGGTGCTCATTGTGGCGGGAAGCCCTGACTTCACATTCACCTCTCTGAGACTACCAATCTTAAGGTCACCTTGCACGATACATCTGCTGACAAAGGGCTTATACCTCTGTGGCTGATCGAAGCTCCTCACCAATGGCCAAACCTAATTAAAAAAAATAAAAATAAAAATAAAAACATAATTCATCAGACAAAAGAAGTGCAGCTCAACATTGAAAACAAAAATTGATGAGAAAACAGCTCAAAATAGTCGAATTTTAAACATTTGACATGTGATAAATGGTCATGAGGTGAGAAAACAGTTCACAATAGTCGAATTTTAAACATTTGACAATCTCAACTCTCCTTAACTTCCTGAAAGCTAACTGAGGGAGTTGGTTTGTCATTTAAGGTAAAATATGGAGTATGGAGCCATTGTCGCTTTCAGGTATAATATGTGTTAAGGAAAGTCTTTCTTCGGGAAATAATTGGATTACTAACTAAGGGGGGAGGAAAAACTAAGAGCAAAGGAAGGAAGGGGATTAGCAACCAAGCAAGCAAGAAGGCAAGAGCAGTACAAGGGGTCAGTCCATCGCGTGGTTCCAAATCAGGTAAAAAGAAAAGAAAATAACGGTAGTTTTCATTTCTAACTTTGTGACTTTCCAAGCAATTTTCTCGGAAACCAAATGCACACAGACAGACAAACAAACACTCCAAGTTAAAATTTCAACAAAATATAGAAAGTGAAAATAAAATTCTTCCAAAATATAAACTGAAAATCACAAAAGACATGCCAAACCTAACAGAAGAACATAATTCATCAGACAAAAGAAGTACAGCTAAATCTTGAAAACAATAATTGATAAGAAAACAGCTCAAATAGTCAAATTTTAACCGGTTTGACAATCATAAATGGTTATGAGGTTATTATCCCTCCATATAGTAGCTGGGGAAAGAGGTAAAAAAAACAGTAGTTTTCACTTCTAACTTCGTGACTTTACTAGCGATTTTCTCAGAAACCAAACACACACAGACAAACAAATACACCAACTCAAAATTTCAACAAAACATAAAAAATAAAACTCTTCCAACAATGAACTTAAAATCACAAAACACATGCCTTTAAAATTCATCTAACCCAACTCTCATCAGAACTCAAATTCAACAAACAGCATCAGAAATGAAGCTAATTATGAATAATCCAGCCAAAGTAATACTAGCATTTTCTCTCGGAAACCAAACACAGACAAACAAATACACCAACTCAAAATTTCACAAAGAATAAAAATAAAAAGAAAAATAAAATTCTTTGAAAAATAAACTCAAACTCAGGAAACTCATGCCTTTAAATTCAACAAACTTAATACTCAGAACTCAAATTCAACAAACAACCTCACAAATGAAACAACAAGAATCCAAAAATCGAACTTAATTTCTCAGATCTGCACCCCCCCCCCCCCCCCCCCCCCCCCAAAAAAAAAAAAAAAAAACACAAAACCCAGCACAACCAGACAAATTGCCGACAAAATTAAGCAAAAACCAATCAAATCACAATTATTCAAAATCCCCAAGTTTCCTCCCTTCCATTCCATTTCCCAATCAACTAAACAGAACATACAGACATAAATATATATATATAGAGAGAGAGAGAGAGAGAGAGAGAGAGAGAGAAACATACGAGATCAACGGGGGCTTTGATGTGTTTGACGAGAGAGCAAGTGCACTGATTGTCTTTGGGTACGTGCTTGTGGTGTTTTCGTATGTATTGAGCCTCCATTATTTCTCTGCAAATCAAACCCAGAAAAAGAAAGAAAAATCCACAATCTCTTCAAACTGTTCCAAACCCAATTCAAAAAACAAGAATCAGAGTTCGAGTAGCTTCGAAACCACGTTCTTCTCTCGATTCAGATAAATCTCTCTCTCTCTCTCTCTCTCTCTCTCTCTCTGTGGTTGAGTTCAGTTACAGTGTGTTGAAATGGCAAAGGAATAAGAATAGCACTTTAGGATATCTATGGTTTGGCCTGAAATTAGACACTTTTGTATTTTAGTGGTAACTTGCAAGAGGTTATAACTGTCATTTTCTCTCCTTTGGGAATTAACCTTTTTTTTTTTTTAACAAGATAAAAAAAATAAATCCAGGGGTGGGTGGCAACTTGGTAAGGGCCTGGGGTTTAAGTCCCTAGGTCATGAGTTCGAATCCCCTCTGGGCCAATCTCCTAGGCGTAGCACAGTTGGTTAGGAGGTTGACCTCAAGGATGCCTTATCAGCTACTTGGTGTGGGTTTAATTCTCCCCCGCTGTGCGAGTCCTGACTTACCGAAGCTTGCCTTGTGAGGT
This sequence comes from Camellia granthamiana, assembly GCA_036172215.1. NCBI lineage: Eukaryota > Viridiplantae > Streptophyta > Magnoliopsida > Ericales > Theaceae > Camellia > Camellia granthamiana. Next base: position 101,583,238 of record CM069904.1, on the reverse strand, counting down.
CGGGACAAGCTTCCAGGTTATAGTCTCTGGCTCGGAACGAACAACAGGACACCTTGGTGATCTCCTCGGGGCGCTGCCTTGGACCTGCGGGAGAGTGAGAGGATTTTCCTGTAAACAAAAAAAAAAAAATAATATATTTAATTTTTTTAAAAAAAAATTGTATCGAAAATTGTAAATAATTGAGATATTTGAAAACCACCCCCCCCCCCCCCCCCCTCCTCTCTTTTTTTGGGTAGGTTTCTGACTTTTAAATTTTGTAATAAAATTTTTTTTTTAACCATTTTAATGAAAAAATGGGGTTAATCTAGAAAGGCACGGGTTAATTTTTAATTTTAAAAATAATTATAATAATAAAATAAGATACAATTTAATTTTAAAAAAATACAATGCGGTGTATTATACCTGAAGAAGTATAGACCAGATTATAAATTAAAAGGCTAAAATTAAAATACTAATAAATCTTAAATAGTGATCTTATAAATTATTTGGCCCTATCTTTTTTCTTATAGACCCAAAGTAACGCATTAAAAAACTCCTTAGTATACTTTTCTAAAATGTAACAATGTAACATTCTAAAAAAATTTCTTAGTATATTTTTTCTAAACGTAACACTCTAATCAATGTAACATACAAAAACTCTTTAGTGTACTTTTTTCAAACGTAGTACTCTAATATAATACATTAAAAAACTTTTTAGTGTATTTTTTTCAAACGTAACAACATAACATTTAAAAAAAAAAAAAAACACTATGTAGTATATATATATTTTTAAACATAATACTTTGTAGCATACAAAAACTTCTTAATGTACTTTTTCTAAACGTAACATTCTAATATAAACATCAGAAAACCACACTAATATGAATGTAAATTTGAACGCTCAACTACCAACGCTTCAGCCACTAATTCCTCCAAAAAAAAAATTGCACACCTCACCTTTTTATTCTCATCTCAAAAATGAATTAGAAAATTAGAAAAATAAATTATAAAAGATCATTCACTTAAACTCAAATAACATCAAATCATATAAATACAACTTTCCAAAATAAAAACGATTAATTGGTTCATAAAAACACTCTTAAAACTAAATAGATCAATATTCTCTCATATGATATTTATGGGTAAATTTTCCTAAATTTTATCTATTGACCTATTAAATATTGGGTTTATTTTTTTTATTTGGATTTAGTATTGAGTTTATATACATGAACAAAATTTGTATCATTAACTTACAAAAATACTAACATAGCCAGCGTCGTTAGGATATGCACGTGATCAAATTGTGCACATCATATACACTTTACTTTTAAACCATTAGATATATATAAATTAATTTGAACTATTAAACAATTTTATTAATAAAATTAGATACCTTTTTAACCGGTTGTTTTTTTTTTCTTTATTGATTGTTCTCATTCCACAAAGTCTCACATTTTTTGGTCTGAAACTCTAATGGTGCTGCCAAGTACCGGACGGTATTGCTGATCTTCCGAATCTCCAAATGCTATCTCTCTGAAACGATTCACTCATCGGAGCTTTACCAGAGAAATTAGGATTGACTCAAATGTTGCAAAAGCTCGATGTTTCGTACAATTCGCTTTCCGGTTCGATACCCCCATATCTCTACTTCGGAAACATGTTAGCTAGACTCATTCTTTTCGGAAACAAATTCACTAGTGAGCTTCCTTCGTTGCTCATAAATTGCATTGCCTTATTGAGGGTTCGAGTACAATACGACAATCCCAACTGTTCAATTCCATTTGGGTTTGGTTCTTTGCCCAACTTGACATACATAGACTGTGGCAGCATCCAAGAAATGGGGGGAAGCACAACAGGGGCCTAGGCTGAATATTTCTAAGCTATCATGGGGTAATGTGGCTCCACCTCAGGCTCATTTTCTTGGCTAGTTGGAATGGAAAGGAAGAATGAAAACTGCTGATTATTTACAAAGGATTAGAGCATTAAGGTTCCGTTTGTTTTCAGAGATAGAATGGAGGGGATTCATAGTGAGGGAATTCATGGTGAGGGGATTAATAGTGAGGAATTGTTAAATTATTTTTATATAAAATAATAAAACAAATAAAAAATATAAAAAATTAAACATTAATATTTAAAAAAAAAATCCCAATATAAAAAAAATAAAAAAATTTCTAATCCCCTCACTATTTTTCTAATACTATCTCTATCTCTTCCTTACCAATCCCCTTTCCAAGGGGGACTACTAATACCAAGGGATTAATAGTCCCCTCCCCATCTCTCAAAACAAACACTCCATTAGTAATACCAAGGGATTAATAATCTCAACCCCCTCCCTATAACCCCAAACAAACGGGGCCTTAAGTAGCAATATCAGCAATGTGTGCCTGTTTTGCGAATCTCAAGTTAAATCTTTTAATCATTTATTCTTGCTTTTCCCTCGGATTTGGAAGATATGGACAGAGTTATTACAATGTTGGGACGTCCAATGGGCTACACTTGCAAAATTACAATCAGCATGCAATATTATGATTTATTTGTAAAAGTTATGATATTTTGTTAATGTTATTATAATTGTGGGAAAAAAAGTTATGGTCATGATTCATTAATAAAAGTTATGATTTGTACTATCAAAAATTATGATTTGTCATAGTGAATCATAATAAAAAAAATGTTACAATTCAAATATTATAATAATTTATTACACTTGTTATGAATCGTTGTCATATTGTTATGATTAATAGTGTCTTTGTTATGACACTTTGGTAAATATTATGATATTGTTATGATTCATTATAATATTATTATGATATTTGAAAAAAATTATGATTTTTTCATGTAACTTGTTGAATGACCGGTTTAGTAAGCCACTTTTTATGATGTGAGACGATATAAACTACACAATAAATACATATCATATACCTTTTTAAAAGGTGCACATTGTAGACTTCTCCACGTAGCCAACATTCAAGCAGTAGACTCAACTTCTAGTTTGAACAATCAAATTGGAGAGGAGGTCAGTCATTTGCAAATAAGTAGTTAGTAATCACATTTTTATTATAGTTTGAATAAAATATAAAAATAAAAATTATGGGTTTTTTTTTTTTTTTTTTTTATGGTTACAAAATAATATTTTTTAAATGTTAAAAAGAATATTTAACAACCACACAATCAGGTAGATTCCAAAATAAGTTGAAAAAGAAACTAATTTCGAAATTAGTTTAAAATTAAATGTAAAATGTAAATGTATTAATCATAATGTTTACACATATGGTTAATATTTTCTCTTTGCCACAAATAAATAGAACAAATCAAGTTGCTTTCATTAATAATTTTGCATACCAACTCCTTAACTAATACATTTTTTTTTCAAAATAGTATAAAATTACCAAAAGTTGCTTTTAATTTATTTTATAAACTTTAACTAAAACATGTTTGATAATTAGATTTTTAATAAAAACATAATTGACAATTACATTTTTTTTTTTTGTTAAAAGCAGGTGACTGTAGTCTCCGACTACTGAATAACCATCCTAAAATTAGATCCAAAAGTGTGAATGACAATCATATTTTTGAGAATCTAAGAGACTGTGACAGATAATTTATTTGAATTGGACTTATATGTGAAACAAATGGTAAAATCTACACGTGGAATCCATTTTTATTTCAATAATGCTTGAGACCACTAAAAGTGGTGCTTTAAAAGCACCACTAGTGATGTGGCAATGGACGGGACCCACTGCTTGTGTCTTGTTTTTTGTTTTTTTTTTTTTTTAAATGCTTGCCAACTCATTAGTGGTGCTTTAGAGCACCACTTTTAGTGGGATGTATCATTACCCTTTTTATTTTACACCTATGCTCTACTCTGTAAAAATTATTTGTATTCACTATGCAACATATTTTCATTGTAGTGTCAATCATGATTTTGTTAAATAATTTAAGTATCAACAAACTTCAAATTGCAAATAAATCTTGTGATATTAAGAAGTGTGTTAATTGTGAATGTTTTTCATGTTCGTGGATAAAAATATTTTCAAAAAATAAATAAATAAAATAGAAAAAATTAGAGAAATATCCCTATCAAACTTAGGAGAGGTCTACTATATTTTTTCTTATTAGTTAAGGTTTCTCAATAATTTGCAGAGCTGAAATTTCTTTATGCTGAAATTTCTCCGTGTCAAAATTTCTCTGTAAAAATGTTGAGAGATCTCAACTATTATGAAAATATTACATGTTTTTTATCTTATAAAATTTTAATATCAAATATTTTAAACTAAAAATCCCAATAAAAGTAAACAAAACTTTTGTGAATAGATATTGTCCACACCAATCTCATCTCTTCACAATGTTCCACCTTGTCGTTTTCTATCTCTCTGCCTTACAATTTTTATCAGTATTCTTTATTTCCCAAAAGGATTAGAAAATTGAAAAGAGAAAAATAGAAAAAAGAAATAAGATGATAAGAAGAAGAATGAATAACAGCATATCACAAAATTCTTTGTATACCTAAAACACTCCTATACGTAACTCATTATTCTTAGATTTTAAGTGTTCCAAATAACTGTCATAATTCTTTCAAATAGTTGTCATAATTATTTTAAATTCTACATTAAAATATGCGCTTAGGGCATTCAAAAAATTAAGTTCAATATTCAAAAGTGATGAAAAAAACTTGAGCTATAAAATTATTTCCCTCAAAAAAAGAAAAAAACCATATGAAAATAATGAGTGTTTTTATTTTATATTTTTTTTACTAAACTAATTTTTAAATTTTTTCAAAAACAAATTATGAAAAGTCAATCAAATAGAGGCTTTTTTCCTTTTGGTGGGACAAATGATCCTACTTCAAAATAAAAAAATTCCAAAAAAAAGAAAATTCCAAAGAGGAAAGGAAAAGCTAATGCATTTGAGTCACACTAGCTCTTTGTTTTTAGCCAAAATTTAAAACTTGGAGTTGGAAATTAATTATTAATTTAAACTTTTTGTTAGATGGGACTATTAATTTAAATTCTGGCCTAACATTATTGGTTGATGACATATCAACGTGTCAAGTTGGTAGACGATGAAATTATTATTATTATTATTATTATTATTAGGACACTCTATCTATAAATTCAAATTTAAATTTTATTTGTTCAAAAATTCAGACAGTAAAACATTATGCCCATAAGGACACGCTTGCTCAAAATGAATACCCATCTATATATACATGTTACCCACCATGAAAACCTTCACACCTTTTTTCATATCTTCTCTTCAACTTCTTCACACTGATTGACCATCGTCGTTGTCCTCCGTCGCTCATCCTCCATCTTCCATCGTTGCTCCTCCATCCTCATTCGCTACTTCTCCACCATCGTCGCCAACTACCTCTGTTGCATAGCCGTCATCCTCGCATTCTCTCTCCTTACCAACCCTTTCACTTTCCTCTTCCTCTTTTTCCTCGCCGCCTAGCTCTTTCATCCCTCCGATCCCCCACTTCTCATCTTCTGCAAACCTTCATCGAATGCAAAATCCTAAGTTTAGGGTTTCGCAGATATGTCTCCAAAATCACCTCTATCGCTCTTCTTTCCCCCCTATCTCTCGCTCTCTCTCTCTCTCTCTCTCTCCCCCTTCCTTTATCAACTCTACACATCCATTCTTACTCGTATGTCAATGGAAAACTTACTTCTCTATGTATAATCACTTAGTGACTCTTCGATTAACTTGAATTTTGAGAAATTTTGCTAATTCTTTCTATCCTCTTGCTCCTAAGTCTTTTGGTATCTAAGTTTTTGTTCTAATTAATTTGTAAAGTTAGGTTGTGATTATGTAGGTTTCTGTTTTAAATTTACTGATTTCATATATAGTGGATTGCATGTACACTTTATTGTGACATTTCCTATTGGTCTTGTTTATATGTCGGTTAAATATTATAAGCTGTGTTTTGATAAATTTGTTGTCAATTAGGTGTTTAGAGTTCAGTTTGACCATGTTGATATATGGTGATTGCTAGGTTAAGACCACTATTATGAAAAGAAGATTTTAAAATTTGAGTTCTTGAATTTTTATTGCTCAAAATGGTTGAAAATGATAATTCAGGTCACAATTTTGTAAAAAGAAAATTTTGAACAGATAGGTACAAAAATTCAGCAGATCAGGTAGTAAAATTTCAATAGATAGTAAAATATTGAATAGATAGGGGGAAAATTAAATACATAGTCAAAAAAATTGAACAGATAGGAAAAAAAATTGAACATATAAGAATTTTTTTTAAATAGATAGGAAAAGTTTTTGAACAAATAGTCAACGAAAGTCAACAGATAAAAAAAAGTCAACAAATAAATTAAGGGGTAAAATTGAAAACAAAATATCCTTCAAAACAAGTAAAATGATTTCTCACCAAACTATTTCACAAATGGTGGATTTCTCACTAATAAAAAAAAATATTCATTGGACCCAATGTCTTATACCTTCCTGAAATTAGATTTATAACCAATTTTCTCTTCTTCTTCTTCTTATTATTATTTTGTTTCATTGAAAATAAAGTGGAATTAATCCAAAATGTTAGTTGTGACCAAATTTAAACAAAAATAATTTACTGGGAAATCGTCTCAACTTTTGCCATTGTTTGTAATTACATTTACTCTAATTTTTTTATTTAGTTTGATTTGCATTTATAAGTTGTTATTTTTTTATCTATGAATTACTTATAATTTTAACGCATTGGTGAGCCAAAATTTGTCCGAAATAAAAATTCTCAAACTTATAAGTTGATTTATTTTTTATTTTTATTTTTTTTAAAGTCCATTTAAAGTAGAAAAAGAAAGAATACAAAATAGCTTTTTTGATAAAATTTTGTTTATTCTTGTCTTTAGTAAAAATTTTCAACCAAATTTTTTTTTATAAACAAAGATTTAAGAAAGTTAACTTATAAATTGACGCTGGAGATTTAAGAATAAGTTAACTTTTAAACTGACGCAAACGACATGCCGCCTTAAAAATAATTAAAAATGGAAAAATTATATATGTGATTCTTATATTTCGGTCTTTTTATCATTTTGATCCCTGTAATTTCACTTAACTTAATTTTAATTTTAAATATATAATTTTGTTTCAATTTGGTGTAATTAATTAAATTGTTAGTATTTTTTTTATGAAAAAATGTACATATGAGCGGTATGTGTCATATTTTTATAAGAAAAATTGATATTCAACTCAGTAAGTTAATTCCAACCAACTCAATGATCATTTTCCTTCAAAAATCATAATCGACATTATCAATTGGATTAAATTAATACAAAATTTAAAATTAAGAATCAAAATTAATCTAATTAAAATCATAAAAGCTAAAATGACACGAGACAAAATTCAAAACCTACCATTATAATTTGTCCATAAAAATAAAAAGAAAAAACCACCAATTGAGATACTATTAAGGCTTAAGGGTGTACAGCCCAAAGGACTTTTGCCTGGTTTTTGTCGGTACCCTTGTTGTGTCCTACTATGTGTTTTGTCCTGTTTTCGTAAAGGATGCAGCTTGTCTCCGGTCCGAAATCGGATTGGACAGTATTGTTTGACTCGTGGAGGCTCATCACGGGTCTCGTTTTGATAAGTTGAATCGTTCAATATGTAGAATTTGTCAAGTATTATATGTTTGTAAAAAATCAAATTGATCGGATATCGATAGCTATGTGATCAAATCAGTTTTATATAATAAAAAAAAAAAGACGGTAAACAAATTAATGGTTGACAAAAAACTGATCCAGTGAGAAAGTTATCGATATCCGATTAACGTGATTTTTTACACGTATATAGTACTCGACGAGTTCTACACATTGAACGGTTTAGATTATTAAAACGGGACCCATGATGGGCTCTCATGGAACCGAACAGTATCTTCCAGTCCGAGGACCAGAGGTAATACCAAAAGTCCCATAAAAGTTCTTTGACCCCAACTTCATTTTCTGGGACCATCTTCTTGGCAGTTTTCAGTTTTTAGGGCTATTGGGTCTTGCATTGAACTGTCATTATTGCAACAATACCCCATTTTATCACCTTGGGGTAGTTTTGTCATTTGATTAATTGTGTGTGGTTAAACTCATATTTTGACTTGTCATAATATATCAAAATGATATAATTTTGCAATCTTATTTTAATAGTGCAAATGTTCTATTATTTTTCTATCTCATTTTTATTTTTCAGTTTCTAATCCTCTATTTACCACACAATTAAAATGATAAATCATTTAATAGAGAAATAATTTTGAGACAGAATCTTTGCAGTGCAAAAATTTGAAAATAATTTATGAATGAAGAAGATGAAAAGAAACTGTTAGTGAAATCAGTTTAATTTTTTGACATGAACAATTTTCTCACATAAGCAGTTTTCAAACCCATCAATTGTGATAAGCGTTTATTGAAAATTAAGCAAACACGACAACGTTTTTAGAACTATTCAGACCAACTTAATTGTACACTTCATATAATATAAAAAGATAAATTCAAGAAAGAAGCACTTTCCATTTCTTTTTATCTAAGAAAAAAAACTTAAGATACAATTATAACCCTAACCTTGCGTTTGGAAGGTGTGAATAAGAAATTCATTTTTGTACCAAGAAATGGCTATACTATACATATCCTAATGATCCAAGTAAGAAGTAGTACTATTGGATAACCTTCATGAAGCCTTTGCAAAGTTTAATACCCACCACATATGATGAATACAATATACATATCTATTAATGGTAGGTACAAACATGATGCGTTTATAATTTTGCATTTTTTATTTTATTTTTTATTTTATGGTTTGATGAATGAAAAAGATAAGTTAAATTTGATAATTGTTATTTTCGTGAACAGTTGACAATATGGGCGATTTTGAAACATCAAAAAAAAGTTACAAAATTTAAAATTTTTCTGAATTGTATACTTTATATAATATTATAAATATTTAAATATATTTATTTATGAAGGATCAGATTCAAAGTTTTCAACCCTTAGTGCCATTTTCATTGTTCCTGTCACATTGTGTTGCCCAAGTGCTTCTGCCATGTTAAAAGTGATAAATCGTACCAATAACAAAAATGTTAGGTAAATAGAATTATATTACACAAAGATACAAAAATTATACAGTGTAGTTAAAATTTATTTTAACTGTGACAAATTCTATACCCAAAACGAATATGAGCTTGCAAAACACACTTTTATGTTTCAATTCGATTTATCTAACATTTGTGCTTAAGTAAAGGTCAATCATTGATTTGCTTTGGGCATCTTGCAAAAATTAATGCACCCCATTGTTGTCTATATAAATAGAAAGTAATTTGAGCAAAGTTAATGGTGAAGCAAAAACTCAATAAATCTTTAGACGTCGGTTAAACATTATACTTGAAATAAAAATATTTTATTTAGATCTTCCTTATTCCCCCCCCCCTCTCTCTCTGTGTCTATAACAAAATAATTAGAATTAAGATAAATTATCTATAAGTCTTAATAGTTAGCCCTAATTCCCATCAAATTCTATTGAAAATAAGTCTTACTAAAATCGTCATTAAAAATAATTTTTTGTGACAATTTTTTTGCATATGCCACTAAAAATTGACAGTTAGTGACTTTTTTTGTCACGATTTTTAAAAATTGTCATTAAAACTTATAATTAGTAACTTTTTTCTGTGACAAATTTTTCAAACTGTCGCTGAAAGTTGAAAACTAATGACTTTTTTTGTGACGGTTTTTTTAAATTGTCGTTAAAACTTATAATTAGTGACTTTTTGTGACAAAATTCTTAAACTGTAGTTCAAAATTAACAATTAATGATGTTTTTTAATAGTGTTTGATAAAAAAAGTCATTAATTATCATATGATCTATTAGATAATAAATCTACCTATTAGGATTTATATGTAAGTCTCCCTTAAAAATTTAGGGCAAATTACATATACCCCCTCAAGGTTTAGCAAAATTACAGATACCCCCTGAGGTTTGAGAAATTACAGATACCCCCTGAAGGTACTATTTGCATAACAAATTAGGGGGTAAATTGTTATGAAAATATAAACCTCAGGGGGTATCTGTAATTTCCAAAATCTCAAGGAGTATTTATAATTTAGCTAAATCTCAAGGGAGGTATATGTAATTTGCCCTAAAATTCATCGTAGAGATGTGTTTTCAAACAAGAGAGATTCGGAGAGAATATCCAACTTCCTCGTAATTGACCAATATCTTCTCTTAATTTTATTTATTTTTTTGAACAATATCCTCTCTTAAACAAAAACATTATATAAATTTATAATCAAATTAAAAGTTTGAGTCATGTCATTTTAAATTAAAAACCCATCAATATAAAATATAATTTTTAAAAATGTTATTACCAAATTACTCTATTATGAAATTTTGTACAAACTTAAGTTTGTGTATCATTTTTCTTGTCTAATAGAAAATATCCTTTTAGCATTATGAGTCATCCTAGAGGTGGTGTGTATTATTGGATGATTGAAGAAGAAATTGACCAATCCAACCATATCCTAGGGCGGTGTTAAAAGAATATAATTAGCCTTTAGCATATTGCCACCTCCATTTGTATGGGTCCCCCGTGCATGACACCTGTCACAAGCAACTTCTGAGTGATGTTATATCATCAAGAAATGCTAACTAGCCTTAGTCAAGAAAAAACAAACATGCCAAATGTTGTCCTCTTTTGTAGATAAAATCAAATTACCAAAAATAAAACAGGAATGTTCAAGTGGAGTTTGTATTGTAGTACAATTAAAGTTAGTTTTCACTTGTATTAAAATACATATCTACTTACATCACCATATTTTGTTATTACTTTCACATCCTTCTACTTATTTTAATTTCTTCAAATAAAAGCCATGAATGGTATAAACATTTATTGCTTGATCCTTATTATTGCTTATATTTAAATGAAAATGATTAGCTTAAGTCTAAAGCATTCCCTGTATTCTTCCATCTTTGTAGATGATTTGGGAGCTTTTTGTAACATATGGCCTATCTTAACACTTCACTGTTGTCTTTTCAAGGCTGTTTGGAATATAAATTCGGCATCATAAAAAATTAAAAAAATAAAAAGTAGTTTAGGTTAAGATTTTGGCAGAATATAGTTGAGTGGTTTTGAAATCAATGGCACACCAAAAATTATTCTCACTAAAAGTATGGAGAATCATCAAACTTATCCACATTATGTTGTCAATAGAGAATCTTCAAAATATAGAGATCATGAATAGAATTCATATTTTTTTTTTAATTTCTTTTTATTGCTTTTTATTTTTAGGTACATCAAAGAGGGTAAGTTGAAGGGGGCACTTTACTTAACCTTCTAGTGAAGTTCAAAGAATTTTAGCCAACAATTAACTCCAATTGATTGAAGCCAAATCTTTCTGATCTCTTGCTTTTCGAATGGTAGGGGATTAAGCCTCTTAAATTTTCAATCAAGATCATTCCTAATTAGTTCTAGTAAAGAAAAAAAAATTAGACTTGGGTGTTTGGCAGTCGGATTTTAGTATTTTTTTGGGGCTAAAATTGATAAAATGATCAAATTGGCTAAAATAGCTAATAAGATAAAATATCACATTAAATCCATAATCATTTCATTTTTTCTATCACAAATATTACATCCAACTATAAAAAAAATCTAACTATCTTTTCAAATATAAAATAGTCAAAAATTAAAATAACTTGCAAAATTAATAACTTCCCAAACAAAATTTAATAAATAAATAGGCATTTGAAACTCAACTTGCCACAAAAGGAAAAGAAACTACATATACTGTATGGGTCAGAGCCAAGGACGAAAGGTCAAAAATTAAAGATAACATTCAAGTCAAGACAATAAGGGAATCAATTTGAACATTGCTTTCAAGGTTGAGTGTCCATCTAAATTACCATGAACATGAAGTGTGGTTTGGAAAGCCATTTGTAACAAGAAAATAGCTATTAGACTCTATTTGCTAAGCTCAATCCAAAAGTATGTTCATTAGCTCAAGTCATGTCATATGATTCCATGGATTTCAGGAGAACTTAGGACACGTTCGATACAATTTATAAAGGTTGTTTATAACCTTTTTTTTTATATGAAAAATATTAGGAATTTCAAAATTTTTGTCAAATTTTTTACCAAACAATCACTGGATGTGTGAGACTCATGTGAATGTGAGATCTACACTCATGTGAGACCTACACTCATGTGAATGTGAGACCTACACTCATGTGAATGTTTGATAAAAATCTTTGGTTCCCTAACGTTACTCTTTATATATATATATAGTAGAGCCACATGGTGATTAGGGGATCACGTGTTCCTCCTGGATTTTTTTTTTTTTTTTTTTTTTAAACATATGTATAAAAATAAAAATAATATTTAGAATAAAATGTCAAGGGCATTTTTAAATTTATGAAAACAATAGTGATTGCTTTATTGAAAATGAAGTGACTACAACAAATGATATTTTTATGTATGAAAATTTTGTGAAAAAATCTCAATATAAAGGTAATATCCATCATTATTGATATGCAAATATAATTAATCTCACTATATATATGTAAAAATTATTAGAGTATTAGTTATATTTACATGTAGATTTTACCCTTCATATGTTGCTTTACTATTAGTTGGTGATGTCATATGTCAATAATGACGTGATATCATTATTATATAAAATTTTTACTCAAATTTTGTAAAAATTTGATTTATCTTACCATTATATAATTTATTTTAAGACTTAAATATATGACTTTTATATTGTCTATGATACACTAATTACACGCAATACTTTCTTTTTAATTTTACTCGAAGTTAATTATAAAATTTTATGTGAAATACTTTTGTAATAATTTATTTAAGTTTTTGTACTTAATATTAATTCAAAAATTATTATTATCTTCTTATTGTTGGTTATGAAAAAAAAAATTAAAGTTGTAATTAATAAGTGCCCCTTCTGATTTAGTTTCCTAACTCCGCCACTGTATATATATATATATTACAAGTCTATGTCACATATTTAGGGGTTGTTTGGTAAACATGTTGGGCTAAAAAATCACAAAAGGACAAAAAAAAAGTCAAAAAATCACAAAAAGACAAAAAAAAATCCACTATTCCAAAGCTAAAAAGCCAAAAAAGCCAATTAAGAATACCAAACGAATTAAAAAGTCTCAGGTTAAAAAAGTCAAAAAAACTAAAAAATCAACTAAAAAAGTCATTGCCAATAGTTTAGTTTTTAGGTAAACTACCAATAGGTCCTAATAATTAGACTTAATTCTTATCAAATCTTATTAAAAATAAGTCCTAATAAAATCATCGCTAAAAATAAATTTTTGTCCACATGTCGCTAAAAGTTGACAATTAAAGAATTTTTTTGTCACATTTTTATAATTTGTTGCTAAAACTTACGATTAGTAACTTTTTTGTAATGAATTTTTTAAACTGTCATTGAAAGTTAAAAATTAATAATTTTTTTGTAATAATTTTTTTAAACTGTCACTAAAACTTATAATTAGTGACATTTTTGTGACAACTTCCAAACTATCACTGAAAATGAACTATTAGTGACTTTTTAAATAGTATTTAGTAAAAAGCGCCATTAATTAGCATTGAATCTATTAAATACTATTAGTGACTTTTTTACTAGTGTTTAGTAAAAAACGTCATTAATTATCATTAGATTTATTAAATAATAAGTCTACCTATTAAGATCTACATGTAAATCCACTTTAATTTTTGCCGACAACTTATTTGATAAAAATTAACTTTAATAAACTGATTATTGTGAAGGCACTTATATTTTTTAGTTTATACTTTATGATTATTAACTTACAGCTTCTAAGAAATTTCACCAGTTGATAATATATATACATATATAGAAATATATTTGTCCTTTTCTTTTGTTGGCCCAGCAGAGAACGATTAGGTTCACTACTTCCAACAAAGACTATTATAACCCATAGGCCCATCAAAGGACTCAAGCCGAGGCCTGTCCAAACTAGTTCAAAGTCCGGGTAGTTCCAATTCCATGGTGCATATATGAAGAAACTAGCAAGTATTGAATTTCCATAATCTAAGATCCAAACACAATACAGACGAAAGAAGGAAATGGAAGAGGTAGGAACGGAGGTGGGGAGGAAGGTAGGGAGATGGACCTTCCTTTGTTTGGTTAGTAGGAAAAGAGGAGGAAAATGAAAGATTTTCTATTCAACAACATGCACCATAATTCAACATCTTCATTTTGTACAAAAAATTATGTATGAATTTTCCATTCATATAATAACTTTAGAATCTTTTACTTTAACACATAACACCCATCATATCAACAATTGCAAAAATGACATCATGTCATTTTTGTGAAATCTACGACTACACCTACCAACAAAATTACAACTATGCCCTTACAATTGTCATGTGATAATCATATAGGCTGCATTGACAGTAAAGGAAACTTAAAATTGTTTTGATGATCAGAGGCAAAACATTTGTTAATACAGAAAAGAACAGTAGCATAACTTCCAAATCTACACCGAGAAGAAAAAAACATTAAGAATCAACTCACATGCCTGAATTTATACAAAAACATATATCAAAAAGTTATATTACAGTAGCTCAGTAGTGAATGTATGTATGCATTTCAATGTTATTCTGAAACTAATGTATCAAAGGAGACCCAGTGAAAAACTTGCAGTGTTCAACAATAAGTGGGTGACTGAAAACATAATAATCAACAGACATGGCCACAAACCAAAGCAGTAACCAAATATTTCTTTACACGCGTTATTTTCCCTCAGCAGCCATCTTTTTCTTTATTTCGTGAGCAGTGTTGAATATGCCATTGGTAGGCTTGTTGCACACAAAACATTTTTTGTTCTTGGCATGATGCTGTGAAACAAAAGAAGAGAGTCAAAAAGCTTATAATTTGAAGAATAACAAGCAACATGGCATAACACTAAAAATGATCAAATCCTAATTTGTACCAATGCATTTGATCAAAGAGCAATGCTAGAGACCCACACTTTCAGACCGACAATGATGGGCCCTATATCATTGGGTGTGTAACAAATCAAAGTTGAGGGTCTAAAACGTTTTCCTTGATGAAATCCTAATTTCTATACGGAAAAAAAATCAATTCCAGGAAGGGAAAAAAAGTACTGAAACTCTCATTTCTTTAAATTTTACATATTATCCAATAAAGGCAATGTTGAGAGCTCATTTTAAATGCTATGTAAACTTGAAATGGGATAACTTTATCGTCTCATCAATTTATCTTATATTATCTTTCACTTCAAATTGTCAGCAAAGACTCAGGTACAGTTCCATGTTTCCTTTTTAGTGACAGATAAAAACTGAGAAACACAAGAGAAACATTCCTCCCTCTTGTCTAATATTTTTCATTTCATGCACTATTTCTATACATGTGAATACATAATTTACTTTTACTTAAAGACAAACAGACATCCAATTTTTAGCAATAAAGCATACTCCTATCCTCCATATAAAAGATTAGGAACATCAAATATGTATGTTTCGATAAAGAATCTTTGAGTGCCCGAGGAAACTGAATTGAAAAATTTTAAATTCTGAAATCTACAATAAAATTTGTTCTGTTTGGACAAATGGTCCTAAACATGGGTAGTGGTCTTTCATGTTTGGTAGAAAAAAAACATAAAATTCAATCATGATAGATATGAGCTTCCCACGATGTGCACAAAACAAGTCAACATACCCAAATTTCTTTGGAATATCTCACTTTATAAATTCAATTGGGTTAATACAAAAATTCTGAAAATCAACAAATTTAGTAGAATGAGTATGCTCGTCACATAACACATCCAAATTTTGCTCCTAAACATAAATTTGTATGTTGATTGCGGTGAACATGCAGGCAACCAAATTCATTTCATATCCTTGATGAGAAAACAATTCATGATGAGGCCATAATTTGTTAAAGGGCTTAGAGCAAATAATCAATTTGTAAAAATATTTCTTGAGCATCAGAATTTGTTTCCGATAGTTTTCTTTTTCTCATTTATTTCATATACTACAAGTATGTTAACACAATTAGAAATATTTCGTAAACTATGAATGTTTTTATTTTTTTTATGAGTTCATCTGGAATGGTAATACTACAAGTATATTAACACGAGGATTTTTTTTAGGAAGTCATCTTCATGTATATTTCTCTACATTTGAGATCGTTAAAGAGGCTTCCACCCTTCTCACAAAACCAGTTTATGTGTTTCATTATTTTCTTACTTTATTTGATTTCTTTATCTCCTAGGTACAATTCTATCTAGCTTAGAAGCATGAAATCCAGTACAAGCATACGAACACTAGATAAGAAAGCCAATAGTAAATAAACAGGGAATTCAATTATGACCACTAAAATTTTTTATAAATAAATAAATAAATAAGCTTACCTTCAATGCACAATGCTCACAGAAGTAGTGCTTGCACCGAGTTACTACAGGATCTACAAAAGGCTGCCTACATATAAAACAAGCAAATGGCAATGCATCTTCGTCATCTTCATCGCTATGGTCCGCAGTCCCCTCATCCATGTCATCCCCTCCCATAGCCAAATTTCTCTTTCTTGCCTTTTCAGCTTCATCCCACTCCTTCTCCATCTGCCATCCCGACTTATAATCCCCCCGGTCATGCATAAACTTACAAGAATCTCCATACCCACAGTAACCAGTCTCTTTATAATCCTTACAAATATCTGGCTGGTAGTCAAACCTTGCCGACACTCTAATGTGAGCAGAAGCCCTAAGAGGCCCGTGTGACCCACCAGCTTTCTCTGCAGAAACTGTTTGCTCTCTTCGAAACCCAGCTTTGTAATCAGTATAACCATGAATACCTTTATACAGCTTTTCATCCCCAGGGTTCTTGCTTTTCCCCTTCAAAGCAGTCTCAGCTTGCTTTAGAACTCTCTCTCTGATTGCTCGAGCATCTTTTCCAAACTCGGTCTCAGTTTCCAGAGTTGCAGTTGCCCTGCTATCATTTTGAACTTGAATTTCTTTTGAAGACTCAAACTGAAAGATTGGTGTGGTAGACTCTACATTTGACTCAGAGGGCATTGAGCGTTTGGAGGGTCCAGTAGAGAAATGAAGCTTATTGTCAGGCTGTGGGGGCTTTTTCTTATTATGTATCAGTGAACTCTCAGTTTTAGAATCTTCAGCTTCAACTTCATTTTCGTCAAATGTTCGCTTCCTAATGTTTTTGTTTTTTGATGGTTTTCTGAAGAAATTGCAGACTGTAAAATACACAAGACAAGTAAATACTAGTTGAAAGTCGAAAGCTAATAAAAAAAAAGATTGCATGCTAAATATAGCAGCAGACCTGGTTCAGGCTGATTTTGGGGTTCGCTCGAGTCAGCCATTGAAAAGTTGGACCCAAGGTTCGAAGCCTACACATGTAGAACCAAAAAATAAATCAGATTAGCTTGATTTCCCAACTCACAATACCCTGAAAAATAAAATAAAAACACACTGAAAATTCTAAAATATTCTTATCCTTTTTACTCTACTTGCCTTTCTTCTGTGATTTCCTCCTTTTCCAAAGCAATTAAAGTAAACAAATGAAATAAAAGCAACATGCATTCAATCAGTAACAAGTAAATCATTTGTAAAAATCCAACTAGTTTCAATATGACAAACAAGCACATGAACATATCTAATAAGAGTTATGTTATAATCTAACGGAGAAGGGAGAGAGATTTGCTGGATTAATGGCTCTACAATTTCTCCAAAAGGCCAAAATCTTTCACCTGACCTTTTCTTGAAAATCTCACCTTTTTTTAAAAGGAATTATTGTGCTAGGTAGAAAACATTGAACTATGTTGGCCATTGGGTTTGGGCATCAAACATTAAACACTTGGGTTCAGAACAACTAAATAATAAGAAGAAAAATAGGCATACCAACGGCACCAGCAACGTGTGAGCACCAATAGAGCGAGGCAAGACAATTCAAAGCCCTAACTAGCTGATCAGACTCAGGTTTACCAATTTTTCATTTTAAGTATCAATTCATTATATTTTGCCTCGAAAGACCGGCTAAAAAAGGACAGTTGCAGTATTCAACAAAACCAGATGGCTCCGAGGCCTGTTCCTCCCAGTTCAACGTGTTGACCCATTTGTTCCGGTTCTTAAAAAAACTCTCCCCCAATTTTTCAGCACTCAAGAGCAATACCTTCCAAAACTAAAGCTAGGTGTCCCACCACGCACTCCTAGTAACACTTCAAGTCCAATATATCTTGCTCTATCTATCCTTTAATTGTTTTTTTCATTTTTCTTTTTTTCTTTTTTTTTGTTAGAACATCCACAGTGGGCTGCCAAAGGAGCTGCCATTGCCAAATTTTGGAAAGAGTTGACAAAAGCAGCACAAGCTTTGGCAATGGCAAATCTGCCAGATCATCATCCCCAACTGCTTCCCTTCTTTCCCTTCCTCATTCTTTCCCGACAAAAACTCCTCCAAACAGAAAATAATATTTTTGTACAAAATTTACCAAAAAAATAAAACAGACTAAAAACAACACAACAACAATAATCAAGCAATTTCAAACAATCTGAAGTAAATTTTAAGCAATTATCCATCATGAGAAAGAGGATTTCAGAAAAATAAATACCTGAATTTCAAGATGCGTGATGGAATTCAGACGATTTGAGCAATCTGAAGCTTCGTGTTAGGGTTTGTGTGTGGTTTAAGGGTTTGGGCTTCATCTGCTTCGTGTTAGGGTTTGTTTGTCCTTCGTCTTCATCTTCTCCGTCAGAATTACGATTCCAAGGGTTCGGGTTTCTCAGATGGATCAAAGATAGAGATTAGGGTTTAGGGAGAGATAAAACAAGAGGGAAGAGAGAGGCATCGGTGGCTATAGAGATAGAGATACAGCAAAACGGTGCCGCTTTGGTCTTCTTGTACATGGTTTTTTTTTTTGGGTTGGTTTGCTTGCTGTTTGGCAAAAGAAAAAGTGGCACTTTGTTTGATTGATTGATTGATTTATTATTTGAGGGGTGTTGCTTGAAATGACCTTTTCTTATGTTTAAAATATTGATAAAGACTCTAAAATATTATGGGCAAAATTCAATTTAGTGTATATTTTAAAATAAAATTATTAATAATTAAATTATAAAAATTTTCATGAATTTGTATTAATTTTTTGGTTGAACCACTGAAAAGTAATTTTCCCGAATATTATCGCTAAACTAAGGTGATAAATAATTATATCTTAATTGGTTAATTTTTAATCAAATCAACAAGATTCTTTCTAATTTGGGCCATGATGTTTGTTCCGGCAGAGCTCATTACCGGGCTCACCTCAATAATCTCAATAGTTAACTTTTTAGATCATAAAAGGTAGATCATTTATTAAAAAAAATCAGATCAATTCGATAACCCCTAGTCCCTTTAGTTTATGATATTTATTTACAAAAAAATAAAAGACAAATATTATTTGAAAAATACTATTTATTTTTTGGTTGATAGATGTAATAAACTAACATGGTTAATTTGAATCATTGACGTAAAACCCGAAATTTGGGAGGGTGTTGTGCCTCTGCATACCACTGTGTTGTTAGCATGTGGGGGCATTTTTTGAATTTATTATTGTTATCCAAAAAGCAATCTAAGAGGGGTGAATTAGGTTTCTATAAATTAAAGTTAATAATACTCCAATAAAATTAACTACCAGTACAATAATTATTAACAAGTACAATGATGAACTTGGCAGTAAATGATCAAACAAAATAACAATGAAGTATAACTAACATATAGGGTAAATAAAATGATTAGCACATGAATATTAGATAGATATAGCAGTAGTAGGAAAGTAAAAAGATTAGGGAAGATGAGACAAACAGATTTATAGTGGTTCGACTTCAACCAAGCTTACATCCATTCCTCAAGATTCTCTTGAGATTTTTCACTATCCTTTAACTTCACAAGGTGCTAGCAACCTTTTCACAGATGGAGCAATCCTCCACAGATTTTACACAGACTTTCTAAGTCAAGAATACTGAGTGTACTACACTCTTACAAGGTTGAAAAGAATGTATTTTTGCTTTCACAGAAAGTTACAATAATTATCTCTTAAAGATAGATATAAAAATGAAGCTCTAGTTTTTCTGTAAACCTCACACAGAAAAGATGGGCTTAAAACTATACGTCTCAGTGTATAATTTCTAAAAGAGGATGTAAACAAAAATTGAAGAACATTCCTCAAAGAATTTTTCAAAGAATAGATGTGAGTGATTATAGATTAAAGAATATTTTCTGGTTTTTTGTAACTTATTTACATTAGAAGCTTTGGTATATATAATGAAATTTATAGCCGTTTATAACAGTTTATTCATTTGAATTTATAGCCGTTGTATTCCTTTAAATTTATAGCCATTTATAACCGTTGTACTCCATCATTGCTAATTTGAATATCTTTCACTCCATCATTACAAATTTGAATATATTTCACTTGGACCTTTTGAACTGCTACTGTGCTGGGCTGTTTGAACATCTGTTTTTGGGCTGTTTGAACTCCTAATTTAATCAAATATTAAATACATTCTAACAACATTTAGGATAAAGGTTTAGGTGAGAAATAATGGGACAAAATAAATTTTGATTCTATTTTTCTTTTTCAAATAAATTAAAATAATGTTGATCAAAATATTTTGATTCTATTTTTCTCTTTCACATAAATCATCAAAATAAATTTCGATTATATTTTTCTTTTCCAAATAAATTAAAAACATAATTAAATAAATCATCAAATAAATAAGTCTAACAATCTCCCCCTTTTTGATGATGGCACACAATGATGTTTTAATTTGATTTGGGAGTAAGAAAAACTCCCCCTCAAGTCATACTTCCTGAATTCATTTTTAAATACATAAGTTAGCACATGTGTAATAAATAAGCTTTAATCAACAACATGATATGAGACTAAAATATTAAACTACAATTACATAACATCATAATAAAATAATATCATAATACAAAATAATACCATAGTACATAATATCATATAATTTTCTCCCCCTGTGACATTATTAAAAGGAAATCATGGCTTAGAATCTAGAGGAGGAGGAGGAAAATGGTTGAGATAAATGGCATCTATACAATTCAAAACATATATATACATATATGCATACACATACATGTAACGCCCTAAAAAAAAAAACCCGTAATCATACATTCATGATACAAAAAAAAGATATAATATTACCAACATTGGAGTATTCTTACAAGAGATATTACATGTTGACAACAAAAATAAATGCCCTATAGCCCAAAGCAACACCTGGATTCAACAAAAGTAGAGTCCTAACTCTCTTTACACAAAGATAAGCTCTTGGCTTGATATACATGTAATACAGAAAGGTAATCACCAAAAATATCTCTCAGCCTCTAAACCTTCCAAGCTACGTCCTTGGAGGTGGCATGTCACGTGAACCTAAAAATGATGTCCCATATAGGGTGAGCCAACGCCCAGTAGAGATATGCTAAACATAATATGACCAATAATTAAAACATTAGCATTTGATATATGGTTGACACTTATAAACCAACTTATAACACTTTTCAATTCAACATCAAGTACATCCATTTTTCATTTCAGTTTCCTTCACATATACAGTTTCGATTCATAATTAAGGCTCAGAACCTGGCTAAACAATTGAATAAGGCTATAACACATATTAAAACACTTCCATACTTCAACACTTCCATAATTCAAATGATACACAGATTTGCTGTATCAGTGGAGTCCATCCCCTATCTCCTCCTAAACAGGTTTGAGAGTCCATCCCCTATCTCCTCTTAAATCATGGAGTACATCCCCTATCTCCTCCCAAACAATATACATATATAATGTATTTAAACACTTATCATATACCATGATCAATCAATACACACATTTGTTGTATTATTCTAACCGTCATATTCATTGACATATTCAATGTGATTAGTTTCAGTTTTCCCTAATCATCATACAATGTCTACAACAATCAAGACTATCCTCCGCCGATAGCCCAAAGCAATTATTTCTAAACAGATAATAATTACATCCAACAGATAAATTATCAATATTTTTCAAAGATGAGTGATTAATAAATCTAACTCCATCATTCAATCTCATAATAAGCCAATTTCATTATTTCCATCCCAATTCCATATTTCCATAACTTTCCCAAATTAATTATACAAATTAATTCATAATAATAATAAATCAGGGCTTTTCTGCCACTTTCTCAACATTGACCCCAAAGGTTCAAATATTAACAATAAATATCAATAACCTCCTTTAAGACCCAAAACAGACATGTATTGGTCAAAAGAACAAAACCCCTCTTTTCAATATTTCAAATCTCAAACTCTAACCTCCCCAAATTAAACCATTCATACAAAGTGCCCAACATCTATGTTAAAGCTCATAAAAATGAGTAGTTATCCCTACCTCAAATGGAGAGACCAAATGGAGAAGATGATGAAACTCGAAATGCTCCAAACCCAAATATTTTCGGATTGAAATGTAGCCTACACCAAGCTCTACACTTTATGCAAAGGAACTATGGTAGAAGATCACTCAAACTAGATGATTCCTTAGAGAGAAATTGTAGTCTAGAGTGAGAAGCTCTCAAGTTTGGGTTTTGAAAAGTTAGAGAGAGAGAATGGCCCGAAAAAGTGATCCAAAAAGCTATTTTTCGGACTGATATACAAACAGGTCCGCTCGAGCGTGGAACTTCCTGCTCGAGCGTTAGACACAGACTCACGCTCGAGCGTGAAAAGCGCCGCTCGAGCGTCAAATGCACACTTCCAGAAGTTTGCAGATGAAGGTCCCCGCTTGAGAGTGAAAGTGGACGCTCGAGCGTCCGATGACCTGCAGAACAAAATACTGAGAGATGAAAAATCCCGCTCGAGCGTCAAACTCCCCGCTCGCGCGTCAAAAGCCCCGCTCGAGCGTGAAAGCCAAAATCTGGGCATCAACCCTAGGTTTCCAAACATAACTAACCAGTTTCAAACCTGCTCAACACAACCCAAGACATCAAATACAAAGAGTAAAGGACAGAAACGGGAATAAGACAACAACACATCCACGGAACCGAGTCCGGAATACAATAAACAAGGAAGGGAAAACCGGGATTGCTATAACCTCCCCCCCTTAAAGAATTTCGTCCTCGAAATTAGATAAATAAGTTTCAAAAATATGATTTCTCAATTCTCAACAATATTACAATTCACTATTCATCGACTTGACTCATTACCGGTCATTCCATCTCTTTTCAAGTAGCAAATTACAACATATGTTACAACATGCATCGTCAACATGCATTCCCTTAAAATTCACAAATTTCAATACAATTTTTCCACAGTTCAATTACATATTCAATGCCAACAATGTATTTGCATTTCTAAAACAAAATTAACATATGCAATGCTAAAATAAACCTCCATTTCTGAATCATATTCAATGGCTATAACATTTCCACAATCTAAAACATAAATAATATTCCCAGAATCCATTCACAAACCAAATTCCCAATACAAGGTTAAACATTAACAAACAAGTCCGGGTATTTCCTACGGACCTCTAACTCACGTTCCCAAGTGGCTTCTTCCACTCCGTGATGCTTCCACAAAACCTTCACCAAAGGTATCGTCTTGCCTCGCAAGACCTAATCTCGCCTATCCAAGACCCGTATCGGTCTCTCCTCATACGAGGCATCCTCATCTACCTCTAAGTCGGTCCAATCCAATACATGTGACGGATCCAGCTCGTACTTCTGAAGCATACTAACATGAAACACGTCATGCACCCCGGACAACTGTGGCGGTAAAGTTAGACGGTATGCAACCTCTCCAATCCTCTCAAGGATCTCAAAGGGACCAATAAACCGAAGGGATAACTTCCCACTCTTCCCAAACCTCATCAAACTCCGCCTAGGTGATGTTTTCAAAAAGACGTGATCACTCGTCTCAAATGCCAAAGGCCTCCTCCTACGATTAACATAACTCTTTTGGCGACTTTGGGCTGTAACAAGCCTCCTACGGATAAGCTCAACTTTCTCCGTCGTTTCCCGCACCAACTATGGGCCTAACAAAGGTATATCACCCACCTCAGCCCAACAAACTGGAGACCTACACGATCGGCCATACAAGGCCTCAAACGGTGCCATATCAATACTTGATTGGAAACTGTTGTTGTAGGCAAACTCCACTAAAGGCAAATGCCTCTCCCACGACCCACTAAAGTCAAGGACACAACTCCGGAGCATATCCTCAAGGATCTGAATAGTACGCTCGGATTGCCTGTCAGTCTAAAAATGATAAGCCGTGCTAAAGGTCAACCTAGTGCCCAAGGCACTCTGCAAACTCTGCCACAACCTAACAGTAAAACGTGGATCTCTATCTGAGACGATCGACACTGGGACCCCGTGCAACCTCACTATGTCCCGAACATGCAAGTCGGCAAGGTGATCTACCGAATCTCTCATGCGCATAGGAATGAAGTGCACCGACTTAGTCAACCTGTCTACAACCACCCAAATAGCATCGCTACTCCGCTGAGTCCTTGGAAGACCTATGACGAAGTCCATCATAACATGCTCCCATTTCCACTCGGCTATAGGCAAAGATTGCAACAAACCCGCTGGCCTCTGATGCTCGGCCTTCACTTGCTGGCAAGTAAGGCACTTCGATACAAAAACTGCCACATCTCTCTTCATACTCCGCCACCAAAACTGGCGACCCAAATCATAATACATCTTAGTGGCTCCCGGATACACCGCAAGGCACGAATGGTGAAACTCTCGGAGTACCTCCTCTCGGCAAGACTCCGGCACAAACAAACGGTCTCGGTATCTCACACTCAGGTCGGGATACACAACCAAACCCTTCTTAGCCTTCCCACTAGAGATCTTCCCCCGGAGGGATTCTACCTTAAAGTCACTTCTCTGTGCCTCTAACACTCGATTCACAAGTGTTGGCTGCGCAACTACAGAAAACAAGGCCGCAGCCTCAACAGATTCACCCAAAAGTAAATCAAACTCGCCAAGTGCACCCAACATCTCCCACTCCCGGATGGCTATATAATGAATTTCCTACTAAGGGCATCGGCCACAACATTGGCCTTCCCCGGATGATAATGCAACTCGAAGTCGTAATCCTCAATAAATTCCATCCACCTCCTCTGTCTCAAGTTCAAGTCTCTCTATGTAAATAGATATTTCAGACTCTTATGATCCAAGAACACCTCAAATCTCTCACCATACAGGTAGTGCCTCAAAATATTTAAGGCAAAGATCACTGCTGCTAACTCTAGGTCGTGTGTAGGGTAATTTCTCTCGTGTATTTTCAACTGCCGCGAGCCATAGGCTACCACTTTCCCCTTTTGCATCAACACACAACCCAAACCCTCTCGTGTGGCATCACAATAAACTGCATAACCCAAACCTCTCTTTGGAATGACCAACACTGGAGTGGTAGTAAGTCTAATCTTAAGTTCTTGGAACGACTTTTCACAAGTCTCACTCCACACAAACTTGACCCCTTTCCGCGTCAATCTAGTCAACGGCGAAGCTAGCCTGGAGAAATCCTTCACAAACCGGCAGTAATACCCTGCTAATCCCAGAAAACTGCGGATCTTAAAAACACTCTTAGGCTGTGCCCAATCCTGCACTGCCTCTATCTTAGATGTATCAACAGACACCCCTTCCCCAGAGACCACATGGCCTAAGAACTTAACCTCTCTTAGCCAGAACTCACACTTCCCAAACTTAGCATATAGCTTATGGGCTCTAAACAACTCAAGCACCACTCTCAAGTGTTCCTCGTGCTCCTCCTCAGAAGGTGAATAAATCAGGATGTTGTCTACAAAAACGACCACAAAACGATCCAAGAACTCCCGGAAGATCCGATTCATCAAGTCCATAAACACTGCCGGTGCATTGGTGAGCCCAAAAGGTATCACCGGAAACTCATAATGGCCATACCGCATACGGAATGCGGTCTTCGGGATATCCTCCTCCTTGACCCTCAACTGGTGGTAACCCGATCTCAAGTCTATCTTGGAGAAACAACGGGACTCCTTTAACTGGTCAAACAGATCATCTATACAGGGCATAGGGTATTTATTCTTAACCGTAGCCCAATTCAATTTCCGGTAATCAATACAAAGTCTCAAGGCACCATCTTTCTTTTTAGCAAAGAGGGCCGGTGCTCTCCACGGCGAAGTACTAGGGCGGATAAAGCCCTTATCTAACAATTCCTAAAGTTGAATTTTCAACTCACTCAACTCGGCTGGGGCAAAACGATAAGGTGCCATGGAAATCGGCGCCGTACCGGGCACTAAATCAATAGAAAACTCCACCTCTCGGTGTAGTGGCAAACTAACAAGGTCCTCGGGAAAGACGTCCGAGTACTTACAAACCACTCTGGGCAACTCAATCTGGATTTTATCACACTCACTACTCATAAAGCTAGCGAGAAGACCACTAAGTTCACTCTGCCCTCGCGGATCATACACTGGTGGCAAGACACTACCAACCCGATCCCCCAAGAAATGGAAACAATCCCCGCTCAAGGTACATACAGTGACCCTCTGGCGGTAACAATCAATAACAGCCCGGTAAGACGACAACCAGTCCATACCCAAAATCACATCGAAACCCGACATAGCCATAACTACAAAAGAAAATGGAAGCCGGCGGTCGGCGACCTCAATATCACAGCCCCGACATCCTTGTTTCAAAATCAACTCACCCCCAACAGGTGATACAACACAAATAGGAGAAACTAACTGTGCCAACTCCAACCCCAAAATAGATGCAAATGCAGCAGATATATAGGAATGGGATGCACCCGTATCAATCAACACATTGGCAACTGAGTTGCAAAACAAAAAGGTACCTCTCACAACAGATGGGGCCGATACAAGATCCTGCGCGGTAACAGCATACACGCGCCCTGAAGGTCTTTGGTCTACTTGCTCCCCTCTCGGAGCAAAAGACTGCTACACAGACTGAGACGATGAAGCTCCCTGATTAGCCCTCGAGGCCTGAACTGATTGTGCGGGCTGAAAACTCTGCGTCTGCCTCGAACCAGACGCACCAGATGTGCCACTCAACTGCGGGCAATACCTTTTCAGGTGCCCCATCTGACCACACTGGTAACAAGAGAGCGGCTGGCCTCTGCCTTGACTCTGGCTCTAAGGTCGAGTCGAAGTTAAAGCTGTTCTCTGCCCTCCTCCCCTCTGCAGGCAAACTGGAGACTTGTGGCCCAACTAACCACATTTGTAACAAGTAATGTCTCCCTGACTGCCTCTTCCAGAACCTGCACTTGGCACTGGAAAGGTAGATCTCGCAAAAGCACCCTGGGATTGCTGAGGGTTAGAAGCCATCTGCTTCCGACCATCCCTCTGGCCATCCTAACTCCTCTTGGAGCCCTTTATCCTCTCCTCCTCCTCCTGCATAATAATCTCAAGATGCGCCGCAGCATCCACAAGGCGTCCATACTCCCGAGTCATGGACCTAGCAGCCCTAGTCTTGAGTCTGTGTCTCAACTTCTTTTCAAACTCAAGGCAACGGCGTTCCTCGGACGCCACTAGCTCAGGTGCAAACCTAGATAAACTGGTAAATGCGGCCTCAAACTCGGCCACTGGCATACTCAGCTGTTTGAGCTGACAAAACTGATCCCTCAACTTCTCCCTGACAGCGGGAGACAAGAACTTCTCCTGGAAGGCACCGACGAAAGCCTCCCAAGTCCCATCAACATGTCCCCGAACAAACTTCCACCACTGACCCACGTCTCCCTTCAGCTGGAAAGACGCCAAGTTCACCTTCAAAGCCTCGTCTTCGATGCCAAGCATCTCAAACGTCTTCGATGCCAAGCATCTCAAACGTCTTCGTCATCTACTCAAGCCACTCATCAGCCTTAAGTGGCTCTTTAGGATCTCCCACAAACTCATCCGGATTAGACTGGAAAAACTCCCTCTTTAGAAAAGAAGGCCCTGCCTCAGTAACATGGGCCTGGACTTGATTCTTAGCTCTGAGAATGTCCACGGATTCCCTCAATGCTCCTGCCATCTCGCGGGCTAAGGCGCCCATGGCCTGCTGACCTACTGGCTCGGCCACATTGGCCTGACCAACACCCTCCTGCTGCGCCGGAATCTCATTCGGTATAGGCATCTCTTGCCTCTTAGGCCTACCTCGCCTACCACCATGTCCTCGTCCTGACATCCTAATAAAGGTAACGAAGAACATTAGCACATTCACAAACGTGCCGAAGCTATTTTACTCGCGTCCTAATGCATTGGACAACAGTAATTCATTTCACGTAAGCACATAATCACATAAGCACTTACGAATTTCATTTCTGGATAATGACAGTCCCGAGGTGTTGCTAGAGTTCCAGTTAGAAACAGCATTGATCAAGTGCTTTTCCAATAGGACTCCCAGAAACCCAAGGATCCAGTCAACATCCCAGAAACTAAATCTCATACCCAGATAGTCACATAAACATATTATCACATAAGCACATAACATTACATCTAAGTCTCTAACAAGTGAGACAAACCCATTGTGGTACTAACCACTTCCCACGTACCCAAAGTATTCAAACCCGGTACGCTCTAATACCAAGTTGTAAAGCCCTAAAAAAAAACCCGTAATCATACATTCATGATACAAAAAGAGATATCATATTACCAACATCAGAGTATTCTTACAAGAGATATTACATGTTGACAACAAAAGTAAATGCCCTATAGGCTTACAACTTTCCAAGTCAACACCTGGGTTCAACAAAAGTAGAGTCCTAACTCTCTTTACTCAAAGATAAGCCCTTGGCTTGATATACATGTAATACAGAAAGGTAATCACCAAAAAGATCTCTCAGCCTCTAAACCTCCCAAGCTACGTCTTTGGAGGTGGCATGTCACCTGAACCTGAAAATGATGTCCCATATAGGGTGAGCCAACGCCTAGTAGAGATATGCTAAACATAATATGAACAATAACTAAAACATTAGCATTTGATATATAGTTGACACTTATAAACCAACTTACAACACTTTTCAATTCAACATCAAGTACATCCATTTGTCATTTTAGTTTCGTTCACATATACTGTTTCGATTCATAATTAAGGCTCAGAACCTGGCCAAACAATTGAATGAGGTTATAACACATATTAAAACACTTCCATACTTCAACACTTCCATAATTCAAATGATACACAGATTTGCTGTATCAGTGGAGTCTATCCCCTATCTCCTCCCAAACAGGTTTGAGAGTCTATCCCCTATCTCCTCCCAAACAATATACATATACAATGTATTTAAACACTTATCATATACCATGATCAATCAATACACACATTTGCTGTATTATTCTAACCGTCATATTCAATGACATATTCAATGTGATTAGTTTTAGTTTTCCCTAATCATCATACAATGTCTACAACAATCAAGATTATCCTCCACCGATAGCGCAAAGCAATTATTTCTAAACAGATAATAATTACATTTAATAGATAAATTATCAATATTTTTCAAAGATGAGTGATTAATAAATCTAACTCCACCATTCAATCTCATAATAAGCCAATTTCATTATTTCCATCCCAATTCCATATTTCCATAACTTTCCCAAATTAATTATACAAATTAATTCATAATAATAATAAATCAGGGCTTTTCTCCCCCTTTCTCAACATTAACCCCAAAGTTTCAAATATTAACAATAAATATCAATAACCTCCTTTAAGACCCAAAACAGACATGTATTGGTCAAAAGAACAAAACCCCTCTTTTCAATATTTCAAATCTCAAACCCTAACCTCCCCAAATTAAACCATTCATACAAAGTGCCCAACATCTATGTTAAAGCTCATAAAAATGAGTAGTTGTCCCTACCTCAAATAGAGAGACCAAATGGAGAAGATGATGAAACTCGAAATGCTCCAAACCCAAAGATTTTCGGATTGAAATGTAGCCCACACCAAGCTCTACACTTTATGCAAAGGAACTATGGTAGAAGATCACTCAAACTAGATGATTCCTTAGAGAGAAGTTGTAGTCTAGAGTGAGAAGCTCTCAAGTTTGGGTTTTGAAAAGTTAGAGAGAGAGAATGGCCCGAAAAAGTGATCCAAAAAGCTGTTTTTCAGACTGATATACAAATAGGTCCGCTCGAGCGTAGAACTCCCCGTTCGAGCGTCAGACACAGACTTACGCTCGAGCATGAAAAGCGCCACTCGAGCGTCAAATGCACACTTCCAGAAGTTTTGCAGACGAAGGTCCCTGCTCGAGTGTGAAAGTGGACGCTCGAGTGTCCGATGACCTGCAGAACAAATTACTGAGAGATGAAAAATCCCGCTCGAGCGTCAAACTCCTCGCTCGAGTGGAGAAACAAAAGCAAAGGGCCCGCTCAAGCGTCAAAAGCCCCGCTCAAGCGTGAAGGCTAAAATCTGGGTATCAACCCTAGGTTTCCAAACACAACTAACCAGTTTCAAACCTGCTCAACACAACCCAAGACATCAAATACAAAGAGTAAAGGACGGAAACGGGAATAAGGCAACAACACATCCACAGAACCGAGTCCGGAATACAATAAACAAGGAAGGGAAAACCGGGATCGCTATATACAACTCTCCCGCGTCTCTCTTTTTCCTTCGATAAACGCATTTGACACGCGGCCTCATTTTTGCATCATTGGCTAACAAAAGCAGGCCTCAATTTGTACTCGCTTCGGCTCCCTCTCCCTTTTTGTTTTTTTCTCTTTTGCCTTCTTCTTAATTTATCAAGACCCAATCCCCATACCCAAAGGTTAAGCATCGTGATGGCCAGTAACTGAGGTTACCTCCGACCAATTCTTAAACAAATCAATAAACGCAAGCGGAAGTAATATTTAAGTGAGGGTACCAAAATAATCATTGGAGCTTCTATTTTTATTACAAAATTTATTGACCAAAAAGGCTGATATTTACATAGAAAAATATCATAAAAATGCTGTGTGTGTGTCTATTCCGCAACCCGATTTTCCAAAAGCTATTTCTGAATTGCATAATTTCCTGAAAATTGGTAAACAGCTATAAGCACATGGCAGAGTGAGAAATATTATACCAAGAGTATAAGGGACACGAAATAACTATAGATAGTTAGTTAGGCTAAAACATTTACATAACTCAGTTTGGTAAATAAATCATTGGTAAACAAATCATTTAAGTGACAGAAACTGAAATACAAAAATTATGTAAATAAATAACCATAACCACGGTACAGAACAGAATAGAACAAAGGTCACAAGAGTGACAGTCAGAACAGAGGTACGGACTCAAGAGGTGGCTCATATGGACTATAGAGGTGGCTCCCACAATAGCACTTATCTCCGCACAGCACTTTGCTCCGCACAGAACAGAGATCAATGGATCCATGACAAACAGAGGACCACAAAGTGGTCAAACAGAGACCAATGGTTATTTAAGTCTCCTAAGGCATGGAACTCCCGTGGTGATACTTACAAAACATAATTGTTTATAAGGTTATAGTCAAATATTCTTTAAATATAAATAAACATATCCATGGGTTTCTCTTTAAGCAAATAGGGTTCAGAAAATAATTCACGTAATTGAAATAATAATATAGTTTATAACAATTTATAAAACATAACTTGTATAAAATAAATATGATAAGTCAAAACATACGTAAAATATATTATGGTGACTCAAAGTATAATATAACTCACCTTAAAAGTAATATCTTACTCTTTTTTTCCACTAAAAAAGCCAACCTACTTTCCAAACGGAGGCTTAGAAGGGTGATGCACCAATAAATCCCAAATTAACAACTTATACACTGTTTAGTTCTAAAAGTTTTCTTATAGACTGAAAGGTCCCATTATAGGAAAATTAACCATAGAGGGTATATACATCAAACATCATCATCATCAAAACAACATCATCATTATCAAAACAACATCAAACATCACAATATCATTATCAAAATAACATCAAATTACAATAATGTGAAAAATTACAAAGTTTGAAATCAGATTTCAAACATCAGATTTCAAACATCGTGAAAAATTACAATAATGTTTCAAACATTAGATTTTAAACATCTAATGTTCATCAGATTTCAATAATGTTTGAAATTATAGTATGAAACATTAGATTCATTTACCATCATGAACATCAGATTTCAATAATCTAATGTTTACCATCATGAACATCAACGTCAGAACATCATGAACAAAACATCATCGAATTTGGGTTTGGATCCCACCAGCAATCGCAGAGAGAGAACCAGAGCAACATCTTGATGATGTCCTGAATCTGTCCTGTCTGTCTGTCTCTCTCTCAACTCCGACGTGTTTTGTAAACCCTAAAAATGGCGGACCAGTCGGCCACCGTCGATCTCTTTCATCAGATTCATCGCGCAACAGCCGATCCGATCTGATTCGGTTCTGTTTAGCGCCTGAGATTTCGGAAGATTTCTGAAACTATTTTCTCCGCTGCTTGATTCTGCCAAAGCTTCGATTTCTCGAGAATTCATCAAGGTTCGACTCGAATTCAATCGTTTTAGCATCGCTTTTTCTTGATTTGTTTTTTTTTTTTTTCCAGTTAGATCTTTGAAGTTTTGAAGTTTGTGAAATTTTTGAGTCTGTTGAAAAGCTGTGATAATGGAAGATGGAAAAGTGAACAAGGTGAGTTTTTTTAAAAATGAATCTGATGTTTGAAACACCCACAAACATAAAAAATATAGGATGATGTTTGATGTTGTTTTGATGATGATGTTTGATGTTGTTTTGATGATGATGTATAAATGGGACTAAATGGTGCATAAGAAAACTTTTAGGACTAAATGGTTCAACTTTTCAGAAAATAGGATTTATGGGTAAATTTTCTTAGAAATTTTAGTATTAATTTAAAAAAAGTGTTTTAAAAAAAACAGGAAAAAAAATTGAAAGAAAGACCCTAAAAAATGATTTTTTTTTTTTTATTAAAAAGTAACGGAGTACCAAAGCGGCACCGTTTGTCCGCGAAACACATCTTGCCGTGCTTGGAGCATAGCAGGTACCCTCAGATTGAACGGTTTAAGATTTACAATATGTTTGGATTGAGATGTGAAAAAAATAAGGAAATAATTGGAGTTTTAAATAAAAAGAAATGATTGTGATTTTTTAACCTTTTTTTTTTTTTTGAATAGATTATGATTAAAATAATAATTTTAGTTTCTCACAAAATCTCACCATCATAGTGAGAAACAAAACTTAATTTGATGTGATTTGATTTAGTCTTTATTTCTCACAATTACTCATCTTATTAATCATAAAAATAAGTGATGATAAATATTATTCTCTCAATTGCTTTTATTTTTATCACCAAGCCCCTCAGTCCAAAGGAAATGTTTGGATTTGGGAAGGGTTTGAATAGGTCAAGATCATATGGAAGGATTTAGAAGTTGTCCAATGGCTTATAAAGATGTGATTCTTTTTCAATGAGTATAATGATTCGTAGCTCAAAATTAAGAGCTCAAATGGCTCGAAAAAAAAGCATAGTGTTTTCTCTCTTCTCAAAACCATCTGTTTGTACTCACTTTCTCCTTACAGACTCCAAAATACTCTCCTTAGACTCCCAAATATACTCTGTCTACTCACTCCAAAAGCAAAACCAAACGGTAAACTTGAATGAGGCAAAAATACTCTCCTTAAACTCACTTTTTCCTCACTTCCTTCCTCTGTTTTTTTCCTTCTTTCTTCTTCTTCTTTCTGAAACCATTGAATGAGGCAAAATAAAAAAACAATACACAGAGAGAGAGAGAGAGAGAGAGAGAGAGAGAGAGATGGGAATTTTACACCAAACCCAAAACCAAAACCAAAACCAAAACCAAACCCACAACACAAATCAAAATCGACATTGAAACCCAAATCAGACAAAATCAAACAAAAATTCGAACAAAATCAAACAGAAAATACGGCTTACGAGCTTCCATGAAATAATTGATGCGTGTACATATATATATATATAAATGTTGAAGACAAAGGTTTATACCTTTTTGGTTGATGATGATTCTCTTTCTCTCTCTCTCTCTCTCTCTCTCTCTCTCAGCTGTGTTGATGATGATTTGTTAATTTTTGGTGGTTGATGATGATGATTCTCTCTCTGCTCCTCTCATCTCCTCTTCTCTTCTTCTTCTTCTTCATCTTTTTCTTCTTTGTTTTCTTCTGCAGGTTATGGAAATGAAGAAGGAAAAAAAAACTATAACAATCCCGGTTTTCCCTGTCATGTATTGTATTCCGGACTCAGTTCCGTGGGTGGTTATTGTTGTCTATATCTCATTTCTGTCCTTTAATTCTTTGTAATTGAGTTGTGGGATGTGTTGGGTAAGTTTGGAACAGGTTGGTTGGGTGTTGGAACAAATGGTTGCTGTCCAGAATTTGGCATCTTCGCTCGAGCGAGGCTTTTTGCGCTCGAGCGAGCCTTGGGTTTTTGTTTTTTTGCTCGAGCGAGAACTCTTGCGCTCGAGCGTGCGTCTGCGTCTAGTTTGGACCTGAAGGTTGGTATTCTTCGCTCGAGTGAGCTTTTTTGCGCTCGAGCGAGCGAGCCCCATGTTTTGAGTTTCTTCACTCGAGCGAGAATTCTTGCGCTCGAGCGTGCTTCTGCGTTGCAGACCTAAAGCTTTGAATTGTGCGCTCGAGCGAGGCTTCTTGCGCTTGAGCGAGGCTCTTTTGTGTCTGGTTGCTCGAGCGACCACTCCTTCGCTCGAGCGAGCCCTGTGTATATCAGATCGTAGCAGCGGGTTTTTCACATCACTTTTTCATCTCTTTTTCACTTCAAACCTAAAATCGACAGCCTCTCTCTCTATACACACACTCTCTCTACAAATACACATTGTTCTTGGGTCTCTCTACCCTAGTCTCTTTATAAGAAAGCTAGAGCATTTCGTGGGCTTCACCTTGATTCAAAAAAGTTGGGATTTGGAGCATCTTGAGTTTCATCCTTCTTCTCCTTTGAGCTCCTAACTTTGAGGTAGGGATAAACTACTCATTCTTATGAGTTTTAACATAAATATTAGTCATTTTGTATAAATGGTGAGATTTGGAAATTTTGGGAGGTTAGGGTTTGAAATTTGAAATGTTGAAAGAGGGGTTTTTCATGTTTGGGTTCCATTGTGTATATGAGGTCTTGATAATGGAAATGGTTATCTAAAATGAAAGAAATTTGGCCTTGATTACAAGTTTTGAGAAAGGGAGGATAATGCCCTAATTTGAGCTATATAAATTGTTTGTGTAAATTATGAAACATTGGGGAATTATGAAATTGGTTTGAAAATTATGGAATTGGGAAAACATGGGATTGAATGGTGTAGTTGGATTGATAAATCACTCACCTGTAGAAAATATAATAATTTATCTATTTGGTAAATTTATTTATCTGTTTAGAAATAACTATTTTGGGCTATCGGTGGAGGATAACCATAATTGTTGTAAAATTGCATGATGATTAGGTAAACCAAAACTAATCAATTGGAATATGTTATTGAATATAACGGTTGAAATAACACATTGAATATGTGCATTAATTGATCATTGTATATGATAAAATGTTTAAATACATTGCATGTGTATCTTTGTTTGGGAGGAGATAGGGGATGTACTCCATAGTTTGGGAGGAGATAGGGAATGTACTCCATTGTTTGGGAGGAGATAGGGGATGGACTCTATTGATAATTAAGTTGGCCGGCGTGTCCAGGGTGAAAGTCCCGAAACCTTATATACATCTGTATGATGTTGATTGAAGTGTTGATATTATGAGTTGTAGTCTCATTTTGAATTGTCGATAAATTGAAGTGTTGATATTATGAGTTGTAGTCTCATTTTGAATTGTCGATGAATTGAAGTGTTGTTTTTATGAGTTGTAGTCTCATTTGAATTACTTGGATAAACGAACCATGTCAAAAAAATGAATTGAAAATAGAAATGAAACTGGGTAAAAGATGAATGTCAATGTTGATGGATTATAGAAATGGTGTGAACCGATATACATGTGTTGAACATTTAACTGATGCTAATGTTTTAATTATTTTTCATATTTGGTTTAGCATATCTCTATTGGGCTTTGGCTCACCCTTCTTGGGACACCATTTTCAGGTGTAGGGGACATGCCACCTCTAAGGTCTTAGCTTGGAAGGTTTAGGAGTTGAAGGCTCTGTGTTTTGTTATTTTTGGTTTGTTGGTAATTACATGTAAAATTCAAGTCGAGGGCTTTATATGTAAACAGTTAGTACTCTTCTTTTGTTGTAACCAAGTTTCACTTGGAAAGATGTAAGGCCGTAGGGCATTCTTTTGTTATTAACATGTGCTATCATTTGTAAGAAGACTCTGATGAATGAAAATGTATCATTTCTTTATGATTATGGATCTTATGTATGATTGTCATTATGCCTAATTTTGAGGGCGTTACAAAAACACCAACTTCTAAATCCTTCCACATGATCTTGGGAAGGGTTTGGATGGATTTTGAAAAGATGAATATTAAAATAATAGTAGATAATTTGGGTGATGAATTGATTTAGAAAACTAATGTGTGGTTGAGATTAAGTGTGAATTTTACCATATAAAAATTGAATATGGATCATATATTGTTTTTTATATGTAATTTTGAGAACTTTTGTATAACTATCAAAAATTATTGTGATCAAATGTTACTTATTATTTGATATATTATTATTGTATTATCGTAATGAATTTTATTATTTGATATATTATTGTTGAATTTTATTATTAATGTCTATTATCAATGTAGTGGTGAGACGTCATATAATAAATAAAAATATGTTTTGTTATTATTGTTATTGATAATACATTTCTTTATTTACCTTTTACAATGTTCAAAAAAATTAATTTATGTTTATTGTTAGTTTTTGTAGATGAGAAGTCAAAAATAAATTTTAATCAAATTCAAGTTATAACTAATTTGAGATTGATAAGGAAATTTCAAAAGAAATTATAATTATATATAATTTTAAAATATTTTTAAAAAAATACAAGGAAAAATTGGAACTATAAATTAAAATTATCAAACAACCCAATTCTATGAAAAAATTTAAATGAAAAATTGATCAAATTTGAATTTATAATTATTAAATATTTTTAATTAGCCATTAATTTTTTATTTAGATTCTAGCTTGTTCTAGTCTTAAATAGTTTTTCAAATATAAATATGTCTTAATATTGATACAATCAATATTAGACATATTTTAAAAAGGGTATATTATATCGATAGTCCTTGCATTTTGTCTTTTGTGTCAATTTGGTCTCTGTAATTTCAATTAGTTTGATTTTTACTCATAATTTTAGATTTTGTATTAATTTGGTCTAATTGTTAATGCCGGTTAAGATTTTTGAAAGAAAATAGTTACTGAGTTAGTTGAGATTAACTTATTGTGTTGAACAAATTTATAATTTTGTCCATAAAAGTATAACCGATATTACTCATGTGTGTATTTTCAATAAAAAAAACACACTAGCAATTATAGCAATTGGACCAAATTGAGACAAAATTATAAATTTAGGGTCAAAATTGAGCAAATTAAAATTGCAAGGACAAAAATAACACAAGAGTTAAAATATAGGGATTACCAATGTAATTTATCCTTTTAAGAATAAGTACATAATTTCTTAATTAATTTTGAAATTGTTAATAAATATACCGAACAAATATGTACATATTTTCTATTTTTGTTATAAATTTTTTTAGAAAAATATATTTACTAATTAAAAATTAAATAAATAGGTAGGTCTACTAACTCACGGATTTGACATGAATTAGATGATTTTCTAAGGACTAGGCTTAAATAAAGAATTACTAGCAAAAAAAATAGACTTGAACTAAATTTTCTTGGCTACTTTTTAGTGTTTAATCCAATATTAGAACCCCCAAATTAGCTCATATAAGTTACGAACTGATAAACTATGATGTAATTTAAATATATTAGAACTATTATATGACATACAATTTATGATGGCTTTATCTTAAATAATTTTTTTATACATAAATATATACATATATATATATATAAATATTCATTTAATTGTTTTAAACATAAATATATAGTTTTTTTTTTTTTTGAACTATAGTTCAAACTCTTTAATAAGTATGCATAAAATAAGTCCATATTTCTTATTTTTATTATAAAAAAAATATTTACAAATATTTATTTACTAATTTAATAAATAGATAGGTCAAATGATTCATATAAGTTGGGAACAGAACAAGACGATTTTTAATGATTAGGTGAATGACAAGTTGACATAAATCTAATATTAAACCTAAATTTAATATCACAAGTGAATCTTAATTCATTTTTACGTAAATCTTATAATATGAGACAAATTATAATTTTTAGACTTCACAAAATATGAAAAAATTACTATATTGACAAATGTAATTTACCACCATTATATGATAAATTAAATTTATGAAACTCATAAGACGAAATGTATTTATATTTTATCATAAATATAATTTTTGTGATTTATTTTTTAATTTTTACCAGTTAAATTATGACATATATTTGTTATTAAGAACTTAGAGGACACAATTAATGACATAAGAATAAAAAAAAAATCTCTTATATGTAACTGTGATAAAAATAAATAAAATTTAATTAATTCTAAATCATTTTTGCTAAATATTGTAGATAATTTTTTATATTGTTATTTAATTTTAAAAATTAATTTTTGATTATTTATTTATACCTGTGATGCTAGTTTATATATATGTGAATTGTAATTTTTAAATGTCTTCTTTACTTTTTTTTTTTGCACATAGAAAAATTAATATAACAAATGCAACATATCTTCAATCAATTATTTTATGGTTGCTTTTATTCAAAATTTTAAAATAATGTACTGGAAAAATTTATAACTAAATTAAAGAAAAAATTTGTTCCTAACGACATTTTTTTACTTCTATATAAATACTTAAAAAAATAAACTTGAAAAAGGTAGTCTATATAATATTATAGATTAAGTGAAAAAATGTGGTTAGCAATTATGCTTACATAAATTTACTATAATTTTAATTTCAAATTTAAAATAAATAAAAAAAACTATTTTAAAAGCATTTTATTTAGTTAGTACTAGATAGAATTTTCTTAACAAAAAAGAAAGTTATAAAATTTTGTTGCAAATTTTCAAATGTCTATTGTTAAATATTCTATTCTACTTGTTTGCTTGTTTACATGTTTGCTTTGAGAGTTTTGATCTTTGGTCTTTGATCTTTGTTCCACATTCATTGTATTATTTTATTTATTTTTTTCTTCTTATCTGATTTTCGCATGATACTTCTTTCATAATGCATCTTTGAGTGTATTAGTGAAAACATCATATCCTTAAAATGCATAAAATTACAAAATATATAGAAAAAAAGAGAGTAAGTAATTGCCCAAAAACTAAAGCTACTTTAGGAAAAAAGAAAAAAGAAAAAAGAAAAAAGAAAAACAAAAATAAAATTATGTGAAATGGAAAATGATTTATTTGTTTATTTATTTATTTTTAAAAATAAACTTTTAAAGAAAACAAAAAAAAAACTATATAAAAAAATACAGAAATCAAACATAAAATATAATACAAAAAATAAATGAATTATAAGATTTTCAAGAAGTGAGACTTACAACAAATTTTGTAAAATCTTGTCTATTCATATACTTTTTGTGTATATTTTTTGAATTTCTAATTTTGAGAATGATATTGAAATAGTATGCACTTCTTGCCTTAGGTCCATCTAATAGTTTTAGCAAACACAGACATAATAAATTTCATAACACAAAAAATAAAGGAAAATGAGTGAGAGCACTAATTAGTGCTACCACTAATGATGTGGCAGTGGGCCCTACCATGAATGATTTGATGTTTTAGCCTTGGTGTTGTATTTTTTTTCTTTTTTTATTGAGTGCCATGTCATTAGTGATCTTTTTAGAGCTCCAAAATTAGTGGTCTCTATCATTGTTGAAAAATAAATAATTGTGAGACAAAGTATCTAAAAAAAATGAAAGCAACATTCAATGATGATGTAGAAGCACACTTGACGTTTTAATTGAAGGTATAACTAGATAAATTATCATAAAATGAGAAGACAATATTTATTTCTCATCACAACAATTACATAATTCAATATATAATTTAATGTTTCTCACTCTTTTACATATCCAATTCTCTATCAACATTAGAATGAATGCATAAACAAAAAAAAAAGAACATTTGAGAAGACAAAGAGATGTGGTTTGACCTTTCCATTGCTGAATTCCATTAATAGTTATTAGGTTTTAATGGTCGGGTTTTTAATATTTGTTGGCCATTAAAAATGAGTTTTTTGGTTTCATTTATATTCACTTAATAATTTGAGAGTGGACATGTGTCAAACCTTCACACAAACACTTGACAAATTTTTTGAGCGTTATTAATAAAATGCACAGTGTATTTTTTTTATTTTTTTTTGCAATTGCAACCTTTTGTTTTTTAATAAGAATTTATATTTGTTTTAGATATTTTTTTAATATATAAATTATTTTTTTATAGATTTTTTTATAAAAATACAGAACTGGAAGCACTTAATCCAAAGTAATAAAATAAACATTAAAACTTAAATACATAAATTAAAATTAATATGCAGAAAATAACTTACAATTACAATTGTAGCAACTGCAAGGATCTTAATTGAGTTACAAACAGAAAGGGGTAATTCTCACTCAGAGCTCTCTGGTTTTTCAGAATATAAATTTCTAAAATGTTGAAGAGTGCCGACTGAGTTCTAATTGCTTGCAATATATAGAAAAGGAAAATACAGTAATCATGTGAATAAAAGAAGATACAGTAATCTTGTGACTTTGATTATTGATGAAATCAATCTGGCAGCGCATGGGGTGAAGAAGATGCTGTTGGATGCTTTCGGTGGAGCAGAAACACGGGTGAACAGTTGATCATCTTTAGACAAAAGTTGACTGGATGAATCAGTAAAAGTGAACAGTAACTTTTACTATTCATTACTTTCGGTGGAACACGTGAATATAGGAATCATTATAGATACAAATTAGCAGCTTTTCTCAAAAGAGTATTGATTGAAGCTAATTGATATCTATAGGGAATCCTATGTTGATCAGGCAAATGGGTCCTGAGCATCTTGAAACTCTGGACCAGAAAATTGATTAGTTGATTCTTCAGAAGAGTGTACACTTTCTGAACCTCCGTCTGAACTGTCTGAATCGGTTGATTGGGCCTGAGCTTGATCCACAAGTTGGCGGGCTAATTGGAGCATTTCTTCTCTGGATGACTTGGGCTTAATCTCGGATTTGACTTTGGGCTGAGTAGGAGGTGAAATGGGCTTTGCCTTCACCTTGGACTTTGATTTGGATTTTGATTGGGCCGGCTGAGCAGCAATAACTTTGGACTTGGATTTATCAATGGGCTTGCTTGACTTGGGCTTGGAACCACTAGATGAGGGGCTTCCAAGGTTGATTGGAGGAAGGCTGGGCTGACTTCCTTGGCTGATTGCAGCAGTTGGGTTCTGCTGGTTTTGAGCAATAGCAGGAGTTGGAGCACATTGATCAAGAGGGAATTCTTCTTGAACAATTTCAAGAATTCTGGGCACATTATACTTAGCCCACCATTTGACTGTGTGTTGACGAGTGATTATATTATCATCAATCCCATAATGCCATTTAAATATCCATGGAATTTTGTATTTGGATATGAAAATGAGCAATAAAGGAAATTGTCTTTGATGAGCAGTGAATGGGTACACAGAGGCAAAATAATTAATTATGTCACTGAGGGGACTAGGAAGGATATCTGAAATAGCACCATAGTGAGTCCACCATCTCAGAAACCAGGTTGGTAATTCGGATTTAAACTTTTGATCAAAGGATATGAACCAGGAATGACTAAAGGTTTCATTTTGGTACAAGAAAATCTTGAACCAGGCATCAACGTAATCATGGTAGTTATATTGAATGGAGTGACCAAGGAGATCTCGAAGCTGATTAGGAGGACCCCATTCAGCTAAGGATACAATGTTGTGAATATAAATTGAATGATACAGGATCTTGTAAGCATAAACTCGATCCTGGATTGGTTTGATTAAAATGGAATGGTGATGGAGCAGAATGTCTTTGTAATAGGAAAGGGTTTTCTCTGGATGTGAGAGAATGAAATGGCATCTAGAGCCAAAATGGAATTTAGCAATGTCATTGAGGGTTTGATTCTTTGGGTGACTAGGTTCTTTGTAGAATAGGTTAGTAACATGTGATTTGGTATACTCGGTCCGGGATGGTCTGACTTGGTTAATTGGGAGTGGAGTAACTGAAACGGATTGACTGGAGGCAAAAGGATCAGAAGCCAATGCAGATGAGTAATCAGGTCGATAAATATGACCAAGAGTGTGATAACGGTTAACCATTTCAAGTGAATGAGATTGGGTGATTGATTCCAAAGGAGGAGGGACAATGAGTTGGTTAGGTTTACTGGAGGATGGGACCAAAGCCTTGGAAGGAGGCCTTGGGCGAGACATCTGTTTAAACAAGAAACAATGATTAGTAGCAAAGATTAACAACCAGAAAGAAGATCAAGATAATTTTGGAAATAATGTAAATGGTTGTAATAATCATGTCGTAAAATTCGACGGGCTTGAATCTGTTGGTGAATGATGTATTGGGCTCGCTTGGTAGTGGGTTTGGTGGATTTAAGTCGATTAATACGGTAGTTGACTTGTTTAATCAAGGTTCGGTAATGGGTAATTTGGGTTTTTAAATATGGAATATGTGGAGTTGCACTCATCCCTTACCCCCCTGTAAAAATTCCCGGGTGAGAAAATCAGGAAGGGAATTTTGACAACCAGGTATATAAGTAATATCAAAATCAAAAATACTTAAAATAGATTGCCAACGAGCAAAAATTTGTTTACTAGCAAGATTTTGAACATCTTTTTCCAAAACATATTTAGCAGATTTGCAATCAACACGAAGTAAAAATTTTTGATTTAAAATATCATCTTGAAATTTTTGAATACACAAAACAGTGGACAAAATTTCTTTTTTAATAGTACTATAATTTAATTGTGCTTTATTCCAGACACCAGAATGATAACGAACAATTTGTTCAGAGGATTGAGGAGTGATTTTTTGAAGAAGAATACCACCATAACCAATATCGGAAGCATCAGTTTGAATAATTTTGAATGAATTCTCAGTAGGAATACCAAGACAAGGAAGAGACTTAACATATTGTTTGACTTGCTGAACGACAGCAGTATGAGTAGGAGACCAAGGAGGAGGATTATCCTTTAACCTATCAAACAGAGGTTGGCAGATTTTCCGAAGATCTTTATAGAATTCAGCAATGTAGTTGAGAGAACCTAAGAATCTTTGTAATTGAGTTTTATCAAGAATTTCATCAGGAAACTTGGAAGCAAATTCAATAGAGCGACTAATTGGCAGAATAGTATTATGGTGAATGTCGTAACCTAAAAACCTAACTTTAGTTTGAAACAATTTAACTTTCGGAGCAGAAATGACTAAACCATGACTTTTAATTGTATAAAAGAATGCAGTTAAGTGTTTCCAATGTTCACTAATGGATTTTGAAAAAATTAATATGTCATCAATGTAAACAATTGAAAAATGGCTAAACGGATTAAATATGTCATTCATTATGTTTTGAAATTCACTAGGAGCATTTTTTAAACCAAATGGCATGACATTCCATTCATATTGACCAAAAGGTGTATTAAAAGCAGTTTTGTATCGATCTTTAGGATGAATTTGAATTTGCCAGAAACCACTTTTTAAATCAAATTTGCTAAAAATAAGAGCTTGACTAAGTCGTTTAATTAAATATTTTTTATTGGGAATAGGATATCTAATCCATTCTAGAACCGCATTTAAGGGTTTGTAATTAATAACCAAGCGAGGAACACCTCGTTCTAATTCAGCATTTTTATTGACATAAAAAGCAGGACAAGACCATGGGGATTTACTAGGACTGATAATTCTATTTTTTAATAATTCATTAATTTCTTTTTTACAC
Source organism: Camellia granthamiana (assembly GCA_036172215.1). NCBI lineage: Eukaryota > Viridiplantae > Streptophyta > Magnoliopsida > Ericales > Theaceae > Camellia > Camellia granthamiana. The sequence goes on along the minus strand of CM069904.1, from coordinate 101,539,211 downwards.
ATTTCTAATAGTTCATGATTCATTTGAATAGGTCGAGATTTAGTAGGTATTTGTCGTTCATTAAAATTCTTAATATATGGTAAAGTTACTACATGCTTTTTCCTATGCCAAAATGCAGTAGGTAAAGATGAACAAACAGTTGATTCAAGTTTTAATTTAAAATCACTAATTTGAGAAATTAGAATTGGGTCAGTTAACTGTTGGTCAATTCTTTTATAATTAATTTCTTCTTTAAGAAAATTAATGTGTCGGGTTAATCTATTAATAGTATGAGAAATAGAACAATATTGTAATTGATTTAATTCTAACATTTCAGGTGGAAATAAGAATTTAAATGTGACAGGTTGTCCTAAAACATGAGTAGTTATTCCTTCACTAGAAGTGGTAAAAGGATATAACAAAGATATGAATGGTGTGCCTAAAATAATTCTATCAGTCATATTTTTAACTAAAACAAATGTGGTTTTAAAACAAACATTATTTTGGCACACATGGACTTTGGGTAATTTATATTTGATATGCATTTTACTACCATTGGCAGAGGTTAATTTCTCTTGACATTTTTCATAATATTTAGTAGGAAGTAATCCTTCTTGAATACAATTTAAATCAGCACCAGTATCAATTAAAGCAACTAACTCTAATTCAAAATCTTCGACAACAATTTTAATTTTTGAATACCATTTTTGCATATAGATTTTATTGAGTAAGTTTAATCGTTTGTCTTCAATGTTAGTAGGTTGAGGGCGATTATCAAATATAAGTTTGGCTGGATTAGTATGATCAGAATCAGGGTCAGAAATATGTTCAGATTCGTGAGGTGATGTATGTGGATTAGGTTGGAAATTAGTCAAACTTTGATTAAGTTTTAAAGTAATAATTTCATCTTCTAATTTTTTATCTCTATTATGAAGATCACGGATAGTTTGTTTAATTTGGTTGATTTCAGATTGTAAATCTTGAAGTGTAATTTCTTTAGTTTTATTTTTAAATTTTTCTAAGGTCTTAGATAAACTAATAATGGGTTTATTAATCTTAGGTTTAGTATCCGATTGAAGTAATAAAGCTTTTAATTTATCAATATATTGTTGTTTTAAATTAGGATCATCTAATTTACTAATTAAGTCAATTAAAGCAGATTCTTCTTGAGTATGTTTGGTAAGAACAGAAATTTGTTTAACTGGTTTACAACAAACATCATTACATCCTAAGGTAATTTGATTATCTGAATCAGAATTATCACTATTCGAAGGAGAATTAGATGTAGATGGAGGAACAGAAGAGGAATCATGATCAGATTGATTTAATTGAAAGATTTCAACTGAATTTTGGATTCTTCATTAATTTGGAGTTGGTTAACTCTGTCTTTTAGTTTTTGTTTTTCTTTACATTTATTAGCATAATGACCTTTTTGGCCGCAATTATAACAGGTAATATCTTTATTTGATTTCGGATGTGTTTTAGATTTATAATGTTTCTTTTTGGGTTTGGTATAGAATTTATCGTTGGATTTGGAAGGTGAATAAGGCTTTTTGTATTTATTATAATATTTGGATTTATTTTTATGCTTAGAATATTTATGTGATTTCCTACGAGAGGGTGCGACAGGAGGTAATCCATATTGTTCACAGAAATTTCCTAATTCATATTTAGCTTTATGTTTATCTTTAGTGGCTTTTTGACTAAGTTTAAGGTCAATACACATTTTTAATCCTTCTTTTTGAATAGTGCTAATTATATCACCATAAGTTAAATTATCATATTCAATGACACCAGTAGGTTGACTAAGAACATCTCTAATTTTGTGAGCAAATAAGCTAGGTAATCCATTAATAAATTTTTCTTTCCAAAATGATTTAGTACAATCTTCTCTTAGCATAACTCTAGAGGTAAATACATCTTTATACCATCGAAAATCACTTAAGGTTGGACAAGTAAGATTACTAAGTTGATCATGTATGCGAGAATAAATATTAGTAGGAGTACCAATAAAATGGCGAACAATAGTATAAATTAATGCATTAATACCATCAGGGTGAAAACATCCAATGTTTTCATCAAAGATAGGTAAACCATTTTCATCGGTTTGATTAGCATAAATTATGGATTCTCGTTGTTCGTCAGTTAAATATTTTTCCCACCAAGATTTAAGTATTCCAGTGAAACCAGAAGTAATTAAAGTAACAATTTCAGATTGAGAATATTGAGGATAATTAGATAGGTAACTATTTGAGACCATAGATAAATGATTTAGTTTTTGGAGAATTTGATCTTCACTAAGGCCATCAATATTCCATTCGTATAATTTTTTGGCAGAAACAGAAAATTGATTATTAAGATTAGTTTCTTCGAATTGAAGATCGGGAGGAGTAGGTCGAGAATACCAATTTTTGGTAGTTTGAGGATTAACTTTGGGATAATGTATCTTAGTAAGATGAGAGGATTGGAATTGTTGAGCTAATTGATTTATGTCATTATCAGTGTCAGATGGGGTGGAAGTAGTTTCAGTATGAAATTGTTGATTTAATACAGTAAGAGCTTTATTTTTAGAGGGTGAAGCATTATCAGATGTAGTTAGTTTGGTAAATAATTTTTCAATAGCTTTAACGGTAGATTGGTCATTAGTGACTAAACTGGTTCGTTTAGAACGATTACTGGGTAAATTAAGTAAATGTGACTCTAGAGGTTGTGTTGTGGATGTAGTGTGAACAGATTCTAAATTGGTTTCTATCTTGTCTAATTGTTTACCAATGGTACTTAAACATTGATTAGTATAATTATTTTGTTCAATAACTTTTTTAATTTCAGGATCAGTACCAGGTAACTTAAAAGGTGACGCAGGAATTTCAGAACCTTGTTGAATAAGTAGGATTTTCTCTAAAGGAGGATGACTAGAACTAAAGAAGTAGTGTCAGAAGTTTTCCATTTATATTTTGTGATTGTATTAAGTTGTTTATAATATTTATCAACATACTCTAATAAAGGTAATTCAAAACCATATTCAATCATAAAATCATACCATTGTCTGGAAATTGTGGACATTTGAGCAGAAGTATATTGAGCATAGTAAGCATGTCATTGAGTTCTATTTTTAGGGGATTTAAATTCAATAAGTAATTTATCAAGATTAGGAGTGAATTCTTTTTTGATTGTCATTAATTGAGGATTGATAGGTGCTGTTATTTTTTATTCTATAAAAAATAATTTAACAATTCCATTACTAATCATAGTGTATGAGAGAAGTTGAAAAGGGTGCGATAAGCATGAGAGAAGTCAAAAAGGTTTGTGAATTAGGAGAAGTCAATAAATACTGAATTTTTTTTTAAATCAAAAAATTAAAAAATTAAGATTAAATTATTAAAAATCCCTCAAAATTTGTGGGTTAAAAACTCCATTTTTCATATATAATATATACACTTCGCTCCCTGTCCCAATATATTTTTCTTTGTCACTTTTAATAATAATAGGATGATAAGTCAGAATAGTAAGTAACTAAGTAAAATAGTATCATGTGTTTTTTTTTTTTTCAATTTTTTAATAATATGTAAATGGTGGATAAATTAGAATAATTTAGATTTTTTTTTTCATATTCAAATTTTTTTTTTTTGGTTCAACTACTATTATGTATTTAGTGATTTTTTTTTTAAAAAAAATCGTAAATATTTTACTTTTAAGTGTATCTAAATTAGGTACATTTAAAAAGTAAAAAAAATAAAAATATATATTATTAAAAAAGTCTGACACAAAAAATTATTCATGTTAAACGAATTCAGTTACTTGAACTTGACTCATGTTTGACTTGTTAAAAGTTAGTTCAAAAGTTATGTAAACAAATCAAATTTAAATACAATTTTAATATAAACCGTGTATAACTTCTTTTAAAAAAATAAAATTTTAAAAAAAACTTGACTCGATAAGTTTACTTACATGATGAACAATCAAGTTACTTAAACTCGACTCGTATTAAGTTCAAACAATCAAGTTACTTAAACTCGACTCGTATTAAGCTCAAACAATCATGTTACTCAAACTCGACTCGTATTAGGTTCATTAAAAATTCATTTAAAATCAACTTTTTATATAAATAAATCAAAATTGAACACAATTTTAAACCCGTCAAACGACTCATTTTCAATCCATATGTATGCCCTTTTCTAGTCAGAGTGGTGAAAAACCCCCCTAGAATTTGGGTCTTCCAAGAGGGTGAGTAAGGGGCCACCCATTGCTAAATTATAGTAGTACATATTTAATTACATATTTATATATTTATCATTTTCTGTTAATTATTCATTTCTTACCCGGGTTCTAAGTTGCACGTGAACGGGGAATTGGTTAAAATCTAATCCGGAGATTTTCAAATCAGTACCAGATCGGCAGTAAATATTTCACTATTTCATTTTTAAATATTTTATATCAAATATATATTATCGATAATCAAATTAATTTTTTTATTTTATTTTATAGCAACCTGCTTTGCCATCGCAGCCATTTAGACCGTGTAAAGTAATTTATAGTTTACAGTCTGATAAAAATATAGAACTATCTATTTCAGACATAGTCTCCCATAGTCCAAAGGAGCGAGCAAAACAGGTATTGGAGTACATTGGCCGATTTGGGATCTCTCTAAAGGTAAGTTGTATAAATTACATTTAAACATTTTACTAGCTGGACAAGTTTTCGTTTGGTTTGCAACGGGTAATTTTACAGATCTGTTCATTTAAGGATGATATGGACTCGTATTTTCTTAATAATTTAAATAGCAAAACATTGATGATACACATTATATAATGGTGCAAATCAAATGTGATAATAGTAAATCAGTAATGGCATGTATAAGCAGTCCTATTCCGAGTGTGCTTCCCTGTATTTTTTCCGTCAACTACTACTTGTCTAGTTCCCAGAGGGGAGGGGAAGGGATTTGATCATCTCACCCAATGATCAATGACAAATGCCATTCAAAGCAATCATTTGTCTTAAGTGTTATGCAGCATTCCAAGAACTTTGGCCCCAAAGCTATCACCTTTGTATTATCAGTCAACAAGAATATGATATGCATCTGCACAACATTCCAATATCAGTCACTCTCTTGTGTTAGATACATTTTTCAAAGCTCAAATACATAGCCCAAGATAGTTAGGCTTTGTTTTAGATAAGTGGGGAGGTTGAACTTTATAAACTGCATAAATATTCTCGCTTTATTTTTGTCCTTTTCCATTGTTTTATATACAAAATTGTCTTTTATGTGTAGAAAAAAACATCCAAATTTTGCTCGTGACATAACTCATCCAAATTCAATCATGATAGATATGAGCTTCCCACGATGTGCACAAAAACGAGTCGACATACCCAAATTTCTTTGGAATATCTCACTTTATAGATTCAATCGGGTTAATACAAAAATTATGAAAATCAACAAATTTAGTAGAGTGAGTATGCTCGTGACATAACACATCCAAATTTTGCTCCTAAACATAAATTTGTATGTTGATTGCGGTGAACATGCAGGCAACCAAATTTCGTATCCTAGATGAGAAAACACTTCATGATGAAGCTATAATTTGTTGAAGGGCTTAGAGCAAATAATGAATTTGTAAAAATATTTCATGAGCATCAGAATTTGTTTCCGATAGTTTTCTTTTTCTCATTTATTTCATAAACTACAAGTATGTTAACACAATTAGAAATATTTCGTAAACTATAAATGTTTTATTTTTTTTTATAAGTTCATCTGGAATGGTAATACTACAAGTATATTAACACGAGGAGGACTTTTTTCAGGAAGCCACCTTCATGTATATTTCTCTACATTTGAGATCGTTAAAGAGGCTTCCACCCTTCTCACAAAACCCAATTTATGTGTTTCATTATTTTCTTACTTTATTTGATTTCTGTTGGAAAAATATGATTTTATAAGCTTATTTTGGGCCAACTTTGAGCCCAAATTTGAGTGGATTCCAAACGTCTTTTGGTGTGGGTCCAAAGAGGTGACGTGTTCCTTGCCACATGGTAAGTCACATAGTGAAGACGGTTCGTCAAAACTATTTATGAGTGAATGGAAACTTGATGTCGTTTTCGAGGTTCGTGGAATGGACAATTAAAGAAGTAAAATATGGATTTCCTTGTAATGGTTGTCTCATATTAAAACTTGAAGAGAATTTATGTGTGTATATAAATTTTAGGTGGCAGCACTTGGGTTGGGCCCCAAGGGGCACCCCAAGTTTGTAGAAGGGATGAGTTATGGATAAAGTGAGCCTTAGCTCAAACCATCACACGAGCTCACGCCATCGGCCGGCTGAGTCGCGCTAGGTGTGGGTTATGGGTCGGGTTGGTTCTAATATTAATTTTTTGGACAAAATTTATTTTGAATTTTTCCAAAAATTCTTGTCTAGAAAATTAATTTTTCTGAATGAAATTAATTCAAATTTTTTGCCAAATTTGAATTCGAATTCGAATTTTCTGTCCATATTTGTGCCTCCTCCAGTCCAAAATTCCCAACAAATTAACTGTTCTAACAGGTTGAAAACTGCCAGTAGTTTCTGGACAGATTCAAACTGCCCAGCAATTATTTGTTCAAAACTGTTTGCATTTGTTCAATTCATAAATCAGCCCTGTTCAGACCTGTTCAAATTGTCACAAGTTGCTTATAAATAGAGATCATTTCCAATAGTTTTTTAAATTCAAAAAATTTATTCTCTCCCGTTTTTGCACTCTGCTTGCATTATTCTTCATATTATTTTTAGGAAAAAATTTAGAGAGTATAGAACACATGGTTTGTTTGCCGTACAAATTGTTTGGAGTGCTACTATAATTTGTGAAAAGATCATTGTATCCTGGAAGATAGACTCAATTTATCCGTAAGCATCGAAGCAGGGCTTGTCTGTCTTAAGGATATAGTGTCACACACTTGACTTGATCTATTTTTTTGGACTTATTCATTTCGGTAAAATAAATTATGTAAGTAATTTATTTTTATTTGTTTAATTTGTTTCAAGTTATTTGTTTTACATAGAAGATTGTTCTAACAATCTTAAGACATTCGAATTATTCTGTTTATATAGAATTTTTCGTCTGTTTCCTTTTCTTCATTTCTTCTTCTTACAGAAATTATTTTCTGTGGTTTTACAAAAAATATTCTGGTTGGAAAAATAAATAGTAGTAATATATTGTTTGAAAAATAGTAGTAATATACTGTTTATTTTCTTTGAGAACTAGTAGTAATGTATTGGTAGTCATTAACAATTCAAAATATTTATTTGTAAAGTTGGTCAGAAATTAATTTTGATTTTTAGAAATAATTTCTGAGTTTTCATTAATTAAAATTCTGTTTTCAGTATTTTAATTTTTGAAGTGTTATAGAAATATTTTTCTGTGTGGAATTAATTTGTTTAAATAATTTTTTATTTGCAAATTAATTAGAAATAAAAGTTACAATTTTTGTTTCTTTTATTTTTACAGAATTTTAAATTCTGTGTGTATGGTTTAATTTTCTGTGTAGTATAAAATTCTAATTATAATTTTGTGTTATAATTTAGAATTCATGGCTACTGAAACTAATGCTCAAACGAGTACCGGTATGGTGACTGCCATTGCTTTAACCCCTTCTCCTGTTGTGACTGTATCGGTCAATCATGGTGAAAAACCAGAGAAGTTCTTAGGAACTGATTTTAAAATATGACAGCAAAACATGCTATCTAAAGGAGGGGAAATTAAAAAGTACAAGTTTAATGGCAAATATTATATCTGTGACAAAGGGACATCAGGCCAAAGATTGTCGTAGCAAATGCAAAGGCAAAAAAAGATCAAACAAGAATCCTGCTCAAGACAATATGACCAAAGTGGATAAAATTTTCATTGGTGTAGATGACATAAATCTTTCTGCAGTTGTTTCTAAGGCAAAGCTAGTCAGAAATCCTAAAGAATGGTGGGTGGACACTGGTGCTACTTGCCATATTTGTGCCGACCAAAAGATGTTCACATCTTATTCTGTGATGGATAACAGTGAACAACTTTTTATGGGTAACTCCTCAACCTCTAAAGTTGAAGGACAATGACAGATTATTCTAAAGATGACATCTGGAAAGGAACTTACTCTCAACAATGTGCTGCATGTACCGGACATTCGCAAGAATCTTGTTTCCGGATCTCTGTTGAGTAAAAATAGGGTTAGGCTAGTTTTTGAAAGTGACAAATTTGTACTTACCAAAAACGGGTTGTATGTAGGAAAATGTTACATGTCTGATGGCTTTTTCAAGCTAAATGTAATAACTATTGTACCCTCTGTTATTAATAAAAATACATCTTCTTTTTACTTGTTTGAGTCTTTAAATTTGTGGCATGGTAGACTAGGACATGTTAATTATAGATCTTTGTGTAGATTAATTAATATGGAATGTTTACCTAAATTTGACATTGATTTAAATTATAAATGTGAAATTTGTGTTGAGGCAAAATTATCCAAAACTCCTTTTCATTCAATTGAAAAGAGTATGGAACCACTTGAATTAATTCATAGTGACATTTATGATTTTAAATCAATTTACACTAGAGATGGGAAAAAATATTTTATCATTTTCATAGATGACTATAATAGATATAGTTATGTTTATTTAATTCGAATCAAGGACGAAACTTTGGAAACTTTCATTCAATATAAGAATGAAGTTGAAAATCAACTTGGTAAGAAAATTAAAAAACTTAGAAGTGATAGAGGTGGTGAATATGAATCACCTTTTGGTGAATTTTGTAGAGAACATGGAATAATTCATCAAACCACCACTCCTTACTCACCTCAGCAAAATGGAGTTGTTGAAAGGAAAAATAGGACTTTAAAAGAAATGATGAATGTCATGTTAATAAGTTCTACATTACCTCAGAACTTGTGGGGGGAAGCAATACTTTCTGCTAATTATATTTTAAATAAAGTACCTTGGAAGAAAGTGAATCAAACACCTTATGAAATATGGCACAGGAGAGTTCCATCCTACAAATACTTAAAAGTGTGGGGGTGTTTGGCTAAACTGGTTATTCCTAGTCCTAAAAAGACTAAGATAGATCCTAAAACTATTGATTGCATATTCATTGGTTATGCCAAAAATAGTAGCGCATATCGGTTTTTGATTCATAAGTCAGAATATTCCGAAATGCATGTAAATACTATTATTGAATCTCGAAATGTATCTTTCTTTGAAAATGTATTTCCAAACAAGACTGGACAATAGAATAATTCTAATAAAAGAATTTATGATGCTATTACTAGTCATGATTAAGAACAAGAGCAAGAGTAAGAGATAGATCAAAATGAGGAAGATGAACCTAGATGTAGTAAATGTGCTAGAACCTCAAAATCTTTTGGTTCAGATTTTCTAACTTTTTTTTATTAGAAAATGAGCCTTTAACTTTTAAAGAAGCTATGTCCAGTCTTGAGGCATCTTTATGGAATGAGGATGTCAATAGTGAAGTTGAATCCATCTTGTGAAATCACACTTGGGAATTGGTGGATTTGCTACCAGGGTGTAAACTTCTTGGATACAAGTGGATTTTCAAAAGAAAAATGAAAGCGGATGGATCAATTGACAAATACAAGGCTAGACTTGTGGTTAAAGGATATAGACAAAAAGAAGGTCTTGATTACTTTGACACATACTCACCAGTTACTAGAATAACATCCATTAGAATGATAATTGCCATTGCATCTTTGTACAATTTAGAAATTCATCAAGTGGATGTAAAAACAGCTTTCTTAAATGAAGAAATTTACATAGAACAACCAGAAGGATTTTCTGTTTCAGGAAAAGAAAAGAAAGTAGGTAAATTGGATTCATTATATGGTTTAAAACAAGCACCAAAGCAATGGCATGAGAAATTTGACAAGGCAATGATGTCAAATGGATTTAAAATTAATGAATATGACAAATGTGTTTATATTAAAAACACAGACAAAGATTATGTAATTGTATGTCTTTATGTGGATGATATGCTCATTATAGGTAGTAATAATGACATGATTAAAACTACTAAGAAAATGTTGAATAAACATTTTGACATGAAGGACATGGGGATTGATGATGTAATTCTTGGTATGAAAATTACTAAAATATCAGAAGGTTATGCTTTGTTACAATCTCATTACACTGAGAAAATACTTGACAAATTTAGCAAAGATGATAATCATCTTACTAGAACACCTGTGGATGTTAATTTGTTTATTTCTAAGAATGTACATGAAAGTATTTCTCAATTAGAGTATGTCCAAATCATTGGAAGCTTAATGTATTTGATGAACTGCACTCGCCTGGATATAGCTTATGCAGTAAGTAAATTAAGTAGATATACGAGTAATCCAGGAGTAGAACACTGGAAAGCAATTACAAGGGTTCTACGATATCTCCAACTTACTTGTAACATTGGGTTAAATTATACTAGATATTCAGTAGTACTTGAAGGATACTGTGATGCAAACTGGATATCGGATACTAAAGACTCAAAATCCACCAGTGGGTATGTCTTTACTTTTGGTGGGGCGGCTGTATCTTGGAAATCTTCCAAACAGACTTGCATTGCTAGGTCTACTATGGAATCAGAGTTTATAGCTTTAGATAAAGTTGGGGAAGAAGCAGAATGGTTTTGCCATTTCCTTGAAGATATTCCAATATGGCCAAAACCGGTGCCTGCTATATGCATACATTGTGATAGTCAACCAGCAATAGGTAGAGCACAGAGTTATATGTATAACAGTAAGTCATAACACATTTGTCGTCGACGTAACACCGTGAGACAACTACTCTTTAATTGAATTATTTCCATTGAATATGTGAAGTCTAAAGACAACATAGCGGATCCACTAACCAAAGGGTTAGCTAGAGAGTTAGTTGAGAATTCATCGAGGGGAATGGGTCTTAAGCCTATTAAATAAGAGTTATCACAAGGGCAACCCAACCTAGTTGACTGGAGATCCCAAGATTTAGGTTCAAAGGGACAACCGAGTTGTGTATAACTCATAAAGATCATTGGGGAGTCAAACTCCTACCAATTTCTATGATGAAATAGTGATGTCTGTAACGTTTTAGGTTAATTAATACTTTTAATGATTCTTATATCTAGGAATACCTAGTGGAGTATGACAGGATACTCTTCATAAGAATCATCTATATGAGTGTGAACTGAGCCGGTTCTATGAGATTTGCAAAGGGTAATTCTCTAGAGCACTCATGAAAGTCCAAATTGTTCAAGGCCAAAATGAACACAATAGTGAGAACTAAACTATGTCTGGTGATATACTGTGTGAGTTCTATTGTCTTGGTTTACACAAATGGCTAAACAGTTCAAGACATTATATTCACTGGTTAGCTAGTAAATCCGATAGTGTCTCACAAGGGAAGGTTCAAAGCCAAAAGCTACCTATCCTTTGTAGAATATTCTCAATTTCTGTACTCTCTGTAATTAGATCATGTTGTTGCATTTTTTCTGCGTCAAATTCCATTCATGTGGGGGATTGTTGGAAAAATATGGTTTTATAGGTTTATTTTGGGCCAACTTTGAGCCCAAATTTGAGTGGATTCCAAACGTCATTTGGGGTGGGTTTAAAGAGATGATGTGATCCTTGCCATGGTAAGTCATACGGTGAAGATGATTCGTCAAAACCATTTATGAGGGAATGGGAACTTGACGTCGTTTTTGGGTTCGTGGAATGGACAATTAAAGAAGTAAAATGTGAGTTTTCTTGTAATGGTTGTCCCACATTGAAACTTGAAGAGAACTTATGTGTGCATATAAGTTCTAGGTGACAGCACTTGGGTAACGGCACCCCAAGTTTGTAGAATGGAGGAGTTATGGACAAAGTGGGCCTTAGCCCAAACCACCACACACGTGTGCGCCACCGTCTCGTCCGTCCGACCGGCCGGCCAAGCCGTGCCGGGTGTGGGTTTTGGGTCGGGTTGGTTCTAATATTAATTTTTTGGACAAAATTTATTTTGAATTTTTTCAAAAATTCTTGTCTAGAAAATTAATTTTTCAGAATGAAATTAATTCAAATTTTGTGCCAAATTTGAATTCAAATTTTCTGTCCATATTCTCCAGTCCGAAATTCCCAACAGATTAATTGTTCTAATAGGTTGAAAACTGCCAGTAGTTTCTGGACAGATTCAAACCGGCCAGCAATTATCTATTCAAAACTGTTTGCATCTATTCAATTAAAAAATCAGACCTATTCGGACTTATTCAAACTATCACAAGTTGTGTATAAATGGAGATCATTTCCAGTAGTTTTTTAAATTCAAAAAATTTATTTTCTCTCGTTTTTACACTCTGCTTGCATTATTCTTCATATTATTTTTAGGAAAAAATTCAGAGAGTATAAAACATAAGGTTTGTTCACCGTACAAATTGTTTGGAGTGCTACTACAATTTGTGAAAAGATCATTGTATCCTGGGAGATAAATGCCATTTATCCGTAAGTACCGAAGCGGGGTGAATCTGTCTTAAGAACAGAGTGTCGCATACTTGACTTGATCTATTTTTTGGGCTTATTCATTTTGGTAAAATAAATTTTGTAAGTAATTTATTTTTATTTGTTTGATTGGTTTCAAGTTATTTATTTTACACAGAAGATTGTTCCAACAATTTCTTTATCTCCTAGGTACAATTTTATCTAGGTTAGAAGCATGAAATCCAGTACAAGCATATGAACACTAGATAAGAAAGCCAATAGCAAATAAACAGGGAATTCAATTATGACCACTAAAACAACTCCTTATCAATTAGTAAACAAGCACATGAACATGACTAATAAGAGTTATATTATAATCTAACGGAGAAGGGAGAGAGATTTGCTGGATTAATGATGCACAGTGAGCAGAGCTCTACAATTTCATCAAAAAGCCAGAATCTTTCACCTGACTTTTTCTTCAAAATCTCACATTTTTTTAAAAAGGAATTATTGTGCAAGGTAAAAAACATTGAACTATGTTGCCCATTGGGTTTGGGCATTAAGCAATAAATGCTTGGGTTCGGTACAACTAAATAATAATAAGAAGAATAGGCATACCAACAGCACCAGCAAACATGTGAGCACCGATAGAGCGAGAGGCAAGACAATTCTAAGCCCTAACTATCTAATCAAACTCAGGTTTTCCAACTTTTCATTTTAAGTATCAATTCATTATATTTTGCCTCGAAAGACCGGCTAAAAAAGGACAATTGTAGTGTTCAACAAAACTAGACGGCTCTAAGGCCTGTTCCTCCCAGTTCAACGTGTTGAACCATTTGTCCCGGTTCTTAACAAAACTCTCTCTAAATTTTTCAACACTCAAAAGCGATACCTTCCAAAACCAAAGCTAGGTGCCCTATCACACATTCCTAGTAACATTTCAAGTTCAACATATCTTGCTCTACCTATCCTTTAATTGTTTTTTTAGCCGCTCTTTTTTTTTTTTTCCTTTTTTGTTAGAGCATCCACAGTGGGCTGCCAAAAGGAGCTGCAATCGGCAAATTTTGGAAAGAGTTTCCAAAAGAAGCACAAGCTTTGGCAATGCCAAATCTGCCAGATCATCGTCCCCAATTGCTTTCCTTCCTTCCCTCATTTCCTTCCCTTCCCTTCCCTTCCCTTCCCCATATTTTCCCAGCAAAAACTCCTCCAAATAGAAATAATGTGTACAAAATTCACCCCCCCAAAAAAAAAAAAGAAGACTAAAAACAACAACAACAACAATAATCACAACAACAACAACAACAACAATCAAGCAATTGCAAATAGATTTCAAGCAATATCAAACAAATTTCAAGCAATCTGAAGTAATTATCCATCATCAGAAAGAGGATTTTAGAAAAATAAATACTTGAATCTCAAGATGCATGATGGAATTCAGACGATTTGAGCAATCTGAAGCTTTGTCTTGTGTGGTTTAGGGGTTTGGGCTTCATTCATTTGCTTTGTGTTAGGGTTTGTTTGTCCTTCATCTTCATCTTCTCTATCAGAATTACGATTCCAACGGTTCGGGTTTCTCAGATGGATCAAAGATTAGAGATTTAGGGTTTAGAGAGAGATAAAACAGAGGGAAGAGAGTTAGGGACGATCGGTGGAGATAGAAATAGAGAGAGAGAAACATGGATGATCGGATGATCAGGATTTGCTATGCAACCAAATGGTGCCGCTTCAGTGAGTACATGTTTTTTTTTTGGGTAAATTACAAATACACCTTGAGGTTTACTTAAAGTACAGATTGTCCCCTGTAGTTTGAAAAATTACAAAGACCCCTTGTTAGAATTTTTTATTTAACAGAATTAACTAAAAAAATAAAATTCATAATTGCTCTCCTATATAATAATAAAATTACCTAAATTAGTAATTGAAACATATTTTTAACATCATTCAAAACTGTTAATTGACTTGATGATTTATTAATAAAAGGACGATTTGTTATGAAATTAGAAACCTCATGGGTGGAATGTAATTTTTAAAACCGCAGGGGGCAACTCATATTTTAATTAAACCTCAGGGGTGTATTTCTAATTTACCCTTTTTTTGTTTTGGCTTGTTTTCTATTTGGTAAAACAAAGCGACACTTTAATTAATTAATTATTTTTTGGGACTTACGTGTAGATCTTATTAAGTGAATTTATTGTCCAATATGTCATATGATAATTAATGACATTTTTTTATCATACACTATTAAAAAATGTCACTAATTATTAATTTTCAGCGACAGTTTAAAAATTGTCACAACAAATGTCACTAATTATAATTTTTAGTGATAGTTTAAAAAACTTGTCACAAAAAATTGTCACTAATGTTCAAGTTTTAGTGACAATTTGAAAAATTTGTCACAGAAAATATCACTAATTGTAAGTTTTAACAATAATTTATAAAATCGTAACAAAAAAGTACTAATTGTCAATTTTTAGCGACATATGTAAGAAAATTGTCACAAAAAATTATTTTTAGTGACGATTGTACTAAAACTTATTTTCAATAAGATTTGATGGAAATTAAGTTCAACTATTAAGATTTATTGGTAGTGTACCTTTTTTGTTTGTTTATTTATTTATTTTTTTTTGGGGGAGGGGGGTGGTTCACTTTTTATTCTTGAATTATCGTCAAATTGTCTATTTAGTTCCTGAACTATCGATTGAATATATTTAGTTCCTAAAGTATATAAATCAAAGTTTATTTAGTCCTCAAACTATTGATTGAATCTATTAAATCCCTAAAATATTTAATTCAAACATATTTAGTCCCTAAAAAGATTACAAAAATAAAATATATGCCCATACGTATTATAAATTAGTAAAAGATTCTCCCCAATTAAGATTTTATTACAGAAAAATCTTTTAAATTTTTATTTTATCTTTAAAAGGTATTTTATTTTGTTGTTCGTTTAAATTAATATTAGATCTGATTTTTCAATCTTGCCAATAAATTATATGAATATTAAATATATTGAAGAAGTAGAATTAAATAATTTAAATAATAACACTTCTCTACAAATAATAATAGAACAAAATAATACATTAATTAAGTAATAAAAAAAATTAGCGAAAAATTTAAAAACAATCAATTACAAATTATAAACAAAATCTAGCATATAATACTAAATAAAGGCAAACACGTATACATTGAAAAAGATAAATAAGAAAATACTATAGATAATTACCCTTATCCTTATAAAGAAAATTCAATATATTAATTGACCTCCACTTTTCAAAGGCAAAATAAAAATTTAAGATTTTTTTGAAATAAAATTTTAACTAGATAGGATCTTTTACTAATTTATAATTTTTATGGGCTTATATTTTATTTTTGTAATCTTTTTAGGGATAAAATAAGTTTAAATTAAATACTTTACAGACTTAATAGATTCAATCAATAGTTTAAGAACTAAATAAAGTTTGATTCATATACTTTAGGGACCTAATAGACACAATCAATAATTTAGGGACTAAATAGATAATTTAGTTATAAATTAAGGGTATAAAATGTAATAAATCCTTTTTAAAATATTAATGGAGAAACACGTGGGTTGTACGTGTTAATTTTTCTTGTATATATTTTTTTATTTTTTATTTTTAGCTTTTATAATAGTTTTACCTTTTGAATCATTTAATTTTGTTTTGTTTTGTTTTTGTTTTTGTTTTTGTTTTTTGTTTTTGGTTTTTTGAATTTTTTTGTTGTTGTTAATGTTTAAAAGTCTAAAAAATCAAAATGTTTGAATCTCTGAGTATTGGGTAATGTGACGACTCCGCCATGTAAGGTATTTTACATTTAATTAATTAAGGTGATTTAGATTTTAATTAATTATTATTCCGATTTAATTGTGGAATTGGTGAACAATATTGGGATTGATTCGTATATAATTTTATAAAAGAGTTATTTTGAAATTAGAACTTAAATACTTATGTGGCTCAAGAAGGTGAAATTGACGAATTGAAATATTTTAATTTCGAGTACCGGACCATATGAGAGTTTAATTAAATATTCGATTTAGTTCAGTCAAATTGAGATTTTATTAATTGGATCTGAATTGGAGTTGATCAAATTATGAAGATTGGGAATTGTGATTATTATTAATTAAATCTAATTATGAGGTGTCCAATTTGAATATGTAATTTATTGAGGGAATTTGAGTCTGATCAGAAATTGAAGGCCTAAATGATTTGAAAAATTAAAATTGATGATGACAATAAGTTTAATTTAATATTTGGAGCCTTTTGGAAGTTTGATTAAAAATCTGATTTAGAATGACAAAAATTAAATATAATTAATTGGGCCTTAATTGAAGCTAATTAAACTAATTAAATTATGTGGGACTTGTGATTAGTTATGATTAATTAAATTATGATCAAGATTATTTCAAATGATGTGGTGATTAATTAAGCTAATGGATAATTAGTGTAATAATCTAATCAAGTTAATTAAATAAGATGAGAGAATTAGAGTATTCTAGAAAATATGAGAAATGCGAAAGAGAGCTTAATTACCTATATATGCAATGTAATAAAGAAAATGGGTGTAGTACATTGAAGCTATACATCATCTTTGTTTTTGTTTTTGGCTGGAACAAGACAGCAGAGAGAGAGAGAGAGAGAGAGAGAGCTTGTTTCTTTATGCTGGTGTGTTTTGAAGGAAATTCAAGAAAGAAAAAATGGAAGATTATCAAGAAATTTATCAAATTGAAGATTAAAGGTAAGGAATTCAAGTTTGAATTTTGTAGAATCCTTGTATTACACTTGAATTAAAGATGAGTTTGGGTTCAATTTCATATAATTTGGAAGAAATTAGAAAAACAAAGATGAAGAAATTAAGGTAGGTTCATGGTTATGAAAATTAATTATTTTGGGTTTGATGATGCAGTCTTGCATAAAATTATGCCTCATTGTTACATACATGGGCAAATTCTATAAGTTTAATACTCTAATTAAGCATGTATCATAGGATTTGAGATTTTAATTTACGTTTAAAAGGTTTATGGATTTGAATTAGGTTTTGATACGAAGAAAGTTAATAATAATCCAAATTAGTTCGTACATGCAAAGTTTCATAACTCCAATTTCATAATTTAAAGGAGAATAGAAAAGAGTTAAGAATCAATTTCATGTAATTTCAAAGAAATTAGTAAAAAGGTGAAGGAATTGAATTAAATTCAAATTGTAGAAATTAAATTAGAATTGAGCATTTTGTGGATTTAAATTTTAGAATTTACACTTGCATGGTTTATACATTTACATAACAAAGTGAGGGTTTGATTTCTTCATGACAATTTGAGGTTGTTTTAAACTCATGCATTTTTGTTTGAAGCTAGAACTTGTGAATTCAAGTGTTTTTGAAGAATTTTTGAGACTTATAATGTTTTGAAGAATTTTTGAGACTTATAATGTATGGAATGAAGTTGTATTGATACAATGTGAGCTGCAAATTTGAACAGAATTTCGGACAGTTTTTCACCCAGCGCCGCACGTACGGTTTGGAGCCCCGCACGTGCGGAAAACAGGGTAGTATGAGCAAGCATTCTGCTTAAATTGCAGGTATGGGAGGCACGTGCAGAGATGGTCCCGCACGTGTGGCAAGAACCCCTGCACGTGCGGGTGTAAGGGGCAGTCCCGGTTTTGTTTTTCACTCCACTTTATCACCTTCTGGGCCCCTGTTTGCATGATTTAAACGTGTTTCTCATATGCATTACATTTCATGAACACCAAGAAAGTGTAGAACAAATGATAGAATCGAACGAGTAAACAATGAATGGAAATCGATTAAGTAAACAACGAATCGATTGAACGAGTGAACTGTGTATTGAGTTGTTGTGCTTGAACTTGTTTGTTTAGGTCGGACGCCGTACCGTTAGTGCATTGTAGCACGTGTTTGGTGGAGCCCACTGTGAGTAACAATGTTGTAAAACTATGTTCAATTATAATTATTTTATGAATGATTAATTGTACAGCTTTCTGAAATTGTGACGCCCCCAAAATAATACAATAAAGATAACTCATATGCGGAATAAATATGAGAAACAACATACTTTCATACATTAGAGTTCATTGTTTAACAACTAGTTAAATGCCATGCAAGCTTACATCTTTCCAAGTCATTGCTTGGTTACACATTGAGTCTCGCTCATTATATCTTAAGCCCTCTACTTTACAAATAACAAACATACACACATAAGGCATAAATAAGAAGCCCTTGCTTCCTGATAGTCTATCCTCGCTATTGCCTTGGAGGAGACATCTCACTTGCAACTGAAAATGGTATTCCCATATAGGGTGAGCCAACAACCCAGTAGAAATAATCTAACACAATATATGAGGCTTAGCAAAGGTATAAATACCACGTGCATAAACAATACCGATACTAAAACATTCACAAGGCCTACATATTCATATGCCACTAAGACCAAACTTCATTTCCTTTTTCCTTCAATTCATTTCAAGTTCATATATACTACTCAATTCATGAGTTAAATTCATTATCTTTCAACAACCAAAATGAGACTACAACTCAATGGTTTCTAATTATGCAAAACACACATAAACATTTCAAATTTGCCATTTTACGGATATTTCATCCAAAGGAATCGGCACCCATGTATATTTTCTCAAATATGCCATTTTACGGATATTTCGTCTACAGGAATCGGCACCCATATATGTTTTCTCAAATATGCCATTTTACGGATATTTCATTCGTGGGAATCGGCACCCATGTATGTATATGATTTCGAGTCTTTCACCCAGGACACTTCGGCCAGCTTGCTTTCAGCGGAGTCCATCCCTTTTCTCCTCCCAAATAAACATACATATACAATGTATTTAGAAATATAGTCATATGCAATGACAACCAACATTTGATTAGCATTAAATCGCCTAATCCTCATGCAATTTCTACAACAATCATAGCTATCCTCCACCGATAGCCCAATAAATTTATCTGTAAACAGATATTCAATCTCAAGATAAATAGTTTATTCACAACTTCCAAAAGTGTAAGATAATACATATCTAATTTCACCATCTATACCCATAACCTTCCAATTTCACATTTTCAATGTTAATCCAATTATTTATGCAAATAATTATTTAAAATCAAAATTAGGGCAAAGTCTCCCTCTTTCCAAATATCAACCCAAACACTAAAATCAACTATTTTGGCACAACATGATCTTATATTCAAGTCTCATACTCATTTACCTCATATTCATCAAATACCCCTCTTTTCATTTCACACCCAAATCCTAGATTTGTCCAAACCACAACCAAATCTCATCATCTATACACAACAGCAAATAATTAAGCTAAAAATCATATTAGAGTGTAGAAAATCCTTACCTCAAGTTTAGAAGAAGAAAAGAGTTGAAACCCCCAAAATCAATGACGATAAAACTCGATCTCCACCGCACACAATGAAGCCCTCGAGAAGTTACACAACTTTGACGAAGGAACTATGGCCAAAATCCCAATGGATTTGGAGAAATTAAAGAGACAAGATGATTTCTAGAGAGAGAGGCTCTAGATCTGGATTTTTGAGACTTTTAGAGAGAGAGAGAAAGTAGAAAAGTGATCTAAAATGTCACTTTCTCGACCTGTTATAACACGGTCCGCTCAAGCGTGGAAAGCCTCGCTCGAGCGTCAGACATAGACTCCCGCTCGAGTGTGAAAACCTATGCTCGAGCGTGAAATACGCTCTCCCAGTATTTTTTGTAGACACAGTCCCCACTCGAGTGCTCGAATGCCCGCTCGAGCGTGGAGCAAAATTTTGTGAAGCCCGCTAGAGCGCAAGAATGCCCGCTCGAGCGGAAGAGCCAAATTCTGGGCAACAAAGGCTTGGAAAAACAAGTAACCAACCTGTTCCAAACACACAACCACAACCCAATAACCAACAATAAGGGGAAGACAAGGGAAACAAGGCATGAACCACCATCAAAACAATACAAACCTGAGTCCGGAACACCACAAGAGACGGGTCAAAACCAGGGTCGCTATAACCTCCCCCCCTGAAAGAATTTCGTCCCCGAAATTACAAATCAGGCTCTAAGACATAATTGAACTACTCACAACCATGTTATTGCCACAAGTTCAACACCATGACTCATTTTTCGGTCATCTATTCACACCGACTCGATTCACAAGTCCCAAATTAAAATGAAAATTTCAATTTTCCCAAAATATCTACAATGTTTAACCAAAGTCCAAAATTTCAAAAATCGCACATAGCATATACAATGCTTCCAAAAATGATACAACATCATCAATATTCCAAATTCTCAAAACATAAGCAATGTTTATATTGAATCCATATTCTTCCCAAACAACCATAACATATACAATGTTTTCATAAGTTAAAACATATACAATGCATAGACTTTTCATTAATACAATAAATTCTCAATACATGCTCATGCATCAACAAACAAATCCGGATATCTCTCTCGGACTTCTAATTCACGTTCCCAAGTCGCTTCCTCGACGCCTTGATGTTTCCACAATACTTTTACCAAGGGAATTGTCTTGCCTCGCAAAACTTGATGCTGTCTATCCAAGACTTCCACCGGTTTCTCCTCATACGAGGCATCCTTATCTACCTCTAAGTCAGTCCAATCCAACACGTGTGATGGATCCGGCTCATATTTCCGAAGCACTGAAGCATACAAATATGAAACACGTCATGAACCCCGAAAATTTGTGGCGGTAACGCCAAACGGTAAGCAACCTCCCAAATCCGTTTAAGGATCTCAAAAGGGCCAATAAACCGAGGGGACAACTTTCCACTCTTCCCAAACCTCATCAAACCCCGTCTAGGTGATATTTTAAAAAAGACATGATCACCCACCTCAAATGATAAAGTTCTCCTCCTTCGGTCGGCATAACTCTTTTGGCGACTCTGGGCCATAGCTAGCCTCTTACAGATAAGTGCAACTTTCTCCGTAGTTTCCAGAACCAACTTTGGACCTAACAAAGGTGCATTACCCACCTCGGCCCAACATACAAGGGATCTACACGGTCGACCATACAAGGCCTCAAACGGTGCCATGCCAATACTTGATTGGAAACTATTGTTATAGGCAAATTCCACTAAGGGCAAATGCCTCTCCCATGAACCCTTAGAGTCAAGGACACAGCCTCGAAGCATATCCTCAAGGATCTGAATAGTACGCTCAGACTGCCTGTCAGTCTGAGGATGGTAAGTGTAGACACCTCATTTTTGACCGACCTTAACACTTAGACGTCATTGTTTGAGCGCTCGATGATTGTGCATGTTTGTGCTCGTTTTGAGTTTTCAGAGTTTTTGGCTGAGTGCCTTGCCTCCAGGTCTCTGAACTCTTTGTGTTTTGGCTCGGTTTGTGGACCAAGCCTTGTTGACCTTGCTTGGAGGGAGAGAGAGGTTTGTAGACCACTTTTCCCTCTTGTAGGCTAGTTTCCGGTTTCCGGAGTCTTCGGCCGTGCGCCTTGTCTTGGGACCGCTTAACGTTCTCCTCTTGGCTTGGTTTTTGAACCATGCCTTGTTGCCTTTGCCTAGAGGGACACAGAGGTCTTGTAGACCACTTTTTGTGGCCATAGACCACTTTTCCCTCCTGTAGACCACTTTTGGTGCCCGTAGACTAGTTTTCGAGGCTTCCGGCTACGTGCCTTGTCCTGCGGACTCTTGTCTTGCATCCTTTTTGGTTTGTTTTTAGCACAAACCTTGTTTTCCTTGCTTGGAGGGTGGAATAGGGGTTGTAGACCAGTTTCTCTCCCTGAAGACCACTTTTCTTCACCGCCAGCCAGTTTTCTGGTCGGCCAACTGGTCTTGGTGGTCTTTGGACCACCAAAAGTGGTCGGCAGCCATGCCACCACATTGCTTTCATTGTGCAGACCACTCCTCCCCCTGTGCCGACCACTTGGTCTTCTTGCAGACCACTTTCATTGGTCGGCCGACCAGTGCAAGTAGCTGGCCGACCACTTCAATTGGTCGGCAGCTTTCCTGCAGTTTCCTGCAGATATTTTCTTGCCAGCTGTGCCAGCTGTTGGGCACAAAAGCCATCCTCCATACACGTGTATGGAGGGATTGCTTGGAGCCTAAAGCTTGCTCAACAAGCCTGTTACATGTTTTTCTATAAAAGGGAGGCCCTCTCTCCCTTCTCCAGGTTCAGAATTTTGGCATTGAGTTATACATATACACCTATCTCTATATTGCTAATTTCTCTTCATATTTGTGCCCAAAAGTGCATTTTCTTCACTTTTTTGCACACAAACACCTAGTGAAACACCACACTCTTGTTGCTGAGGCACCTTGAGGTTGTTTTTGGAGTTTTTGGACTGCTTTTGATCCAAAAAGGTTGCTGGAGTTGCTTTCTTGAAGTTGTTCTACAAGGGTAAGTTTCTAACCCTTTAAACCTTGGTTTTTGTTTAAGCTTGTGGCCCTATTTGCATGCTGATTTAGGCCTAACTTTAAACTACAAAAAGCTCTGATTTTAAGTGCTTAACATGTTTGTTTAAGTCTTTGTTGGTGTTGGGGGTGGTCTACCCCCTCTTGTGCCTTGTTTGGCCTTGTGTTTTGCTATCCTTTTAAGCTATTGGGACCACCTCATTTTGGCCTTCTCATCACTGAAACTTAGAGGAATTTTAGTGGTGGAAAGTGTGTTTTGATGTCCTAAATAGGAGGGGGTCATCCCCTCTCCTTATATCTTGGTTATTTGCTTTGTTGGCCTCATGTTTGAGCATGTTTATCTAGCATATGTTGGCTCCATCTCAACCTATTTTTGGCCTTATTTCAGTGTGGCATACCTCTGTTTTGGTTTAGTTTAGGCTACCCTTGCATGCTTTATACACCTGTAGTGTAATCTTCACAAACTAGCCTTGTATGCTTAAGGTTTTGGCTCACCTTTCTAGCATGTTTTGGTCCTATCTCAGCAAGTTTTTGGTGTCGTTTTAGCATGCCTTAGCTTTGTTAAGGGTTGGTTTGATAGCCCCTTGCATGCTCCTTGCACTTGTAGTGCATTTCCATTCACTAGCTTAAAATGCATCATGCTTTGGACCATCATTCTAGCATGTTTTCGGCTCTACTCCAGGAAGCTTTTCTTCATGTTTTTCCATGCTTAAGCTCTGTTTGAAGTTGTTTTGGTCATGCATGCCTTGCTTTGTATAGCCATAGTGCATTGCTTTGGTCATTTTAGCTCACTATCTTTGAGTTTCCAAGTCATTAGCATGCATTGCTTGGGACATTTGCATGATTTGGCATCATTTGTTATGTGATTTTAGTGCATGTAATGTGGCCATATACTCGCATCTTTCACTCTTTCAATGCTTTGGAAGGTTTGTGTCTTATGCCTTAAATATGAGCCATTGTGTATGCCATCTTGCCTAGGCTTTTGGGCTGCCATATCAGTGCATTTTTGGTGTTATTTTGACATGCCATAACTCTAATTTTTATTGGCAAAGTCATCTCATGCTTGGTTTTGGTAGGTGTAGTGTAATCCTCCTTTTTGGCCCTGCATACTCCATGCTTCATGCCCTTCATGCTAGCATGTGTTAGCTCTGGTCCATGCATGTTTTAGCAACATTTTGGCATGCTCTAGGACTGTTTTAGGTTTTCTTGGCCATAAGCTTCATGTATTGCATAGCTGTAGTGCAATTGGCCTTGCGAGCCTTGAGTTTTGAGGTATCTTTCACTCTTCATTTGTGACATGTGCATGATTTGGCATCATTTAACATGTTATGTCAGAGCATATAGAATGCCCATATTCTCACTTCTTTCATTCTTTGGATGCTTTTAAGGGTTATGCATTATTGCCTTGTTTGTGGCCTAACTTGTATACATGCATGCCTAGGCTTTTGAGCTCCCATCTCAGCATGTTTTGGACTTTGTTTTGACCTAATTGAGCTCTGTCCATGACTGGTTCAGTCATTTGTACCATGTATTACATGCCTCTTATGTAGTCCCTCTTGGTGGCCTTGTGCCTTAGGCCCTCTTGCATGCTATGCTTTTATTGTTTAAATGATTTGGTATCATTTCACACTTGATTTCAGTGCATATAGTGTAGCTACACTTCCATATTTGTCACTTCTTGATCATGTTTGAGGGTTGTACTCTTATGCTTAGTTGATGAGCCATTGCATGTGCATGCATTATCTTGCATTTCATGCCATCATTTCGGAGTATTTTGGCCACTGTTTTGGGCATGATTGAGGTCTGTCCATATTCGGTTTAAGTCCATTGAGCATGTTGTTTGAATGTTGTTGTTTGCATTGTATTTGCATGCTTGTTGCATTGCATTATGTTTGCATGCATTGCATTTTGTTTGCTTGCCATTAGGTTTGATAAGTTGATCATGTTGCATTGCATGTGTTTGGGTTGAGTGTCAATCCAAACACGAGGAACGAGGGGCGTTTCATACTTGAAGTGATGAAACGTGCCTCATTGCTCGGTCGCCGACCCGCTTAATCATACATGATAGAGGTTAAGGCCCTTATGTGTTATTTGTGCATTCATTGACATTGATTTGTGCAAACTTGGCTTGTCGGTCATCGTGCATTGCGATGCATGGTTGGTGGCCCGAGAGTCGAGAATTGCACTCCCTTGAGCCTAAGAAATGATAGGAAGGGTGGTTGTGCACACATACCTTGCAAATACACTGCCGTGCCCTTTCTTGTTCTCTGTTGCAGCAAACTGGAGTTGGGCAGCATTTTCTGGTCGGCAGACCAGTAAAAGTGGCTGGCCGACCACTTTTTCTGGTCTGCAGCAAATGTAAGTGGTCTACAGGTGGTCTACAACACCACTAAGTGGTCGGCAGCCTTCCTGGAGGCCCCCATGATGGAGTAGAAGCTATCTGGAGCTTTGTGCAGTGTCCTGAGAACAATTGCAAACAGAGGGAAATTGGGGCACGGTGATGGATTTCTGAACGAGGCGATCGAGCATGCATGCATTTCTCGCCTCGAGGCTCCTGTTTTATTGCTTTGTTTAGCTAGTTAGCTATTTGGTTTTGTACTTAATTAGTTAATATGCTTAACTAGTCAATTTGTGTTGTAATAACTAATTAGTTAACTAGGATTAGTTAATTAGTTTCGTTTTGTAATAATTAGTTTAATTAGCTTAGATTAGCTAGTTAGTTTATTATTCAGACCCTCCATCGAGAGGGCACAACTGTTGTAATAAGCGTGCTTGTGTGTGATGCATGTCTTCCAACCCCTATTTCTTTCTCTTTTTTACTTATCAGCTTTCGATGGTTAGTTTTAGGGCATGTTTCAATTAGCATCCTTATGCTAGCATGTTTGCATTCATTCATTCGTCTTGCATGCACCGGGCTCAGCGCATCATACAAACTACATTGTATTTCAATACCTATTTGAATACATGTATCAACTGTTGCATTCACATGACACCTTAGAATAACCGAGCCTATCTTAAATGCATTTTGCATGTGTTGCATTAGGCATTCTTGACATAGCTAGGATCATGCACGATTACTAACTAGCTTCTGTTTTGGCTCGGAGTACACTGTGAGTGTTTACGCTTTAGCATCCTTGCATGTGTGTAAGAGATTGCCATGATTAGCATGCTTGCCATGAGGCTAACTGCTTAAGTGTTTAACTGCATGAATGCTTGTGGATGAAGGCTTCATTGCTTGAATTGGGATAATTCATCAAAACGTGCGTTTTAAGCCCACTTGAGGGTGGCAAATCCACGTCTTAGCCTATTTGCGAGTAGCACTTCCAAAACCATTTTCGAGAAACAAACATGAGATATTTTGTTTCAATTCTTGCGATTGAGTCTATACTTGTGTGCTGTGCGTATCACATAGTAAACTAGCTAATAAATCAGAATAAGAACACATGTGTTTTCAAAAACAACATATCATGTTAGTAGAGGCCGATCTTTGATCGGGCGAGCGGGGGTGCTCATTTCAGGACCTTCCCCTCTCATACCCAAGTTCCCGAGCCGAGGCAACTTTGGTGATGACGGACACGTGGCCTTAGGCATGAGTCAGGGTTTCCTAAATTTCCCAAAACAAAATATTTAGGTAGTGACTCTGAAATCTGGCAAAACAGTCCATGTTTGGCACTTTTTGATTAAAATTGATTTTCCAAAACGATTTGCCGGATTTAGACTCTTTGGTGATTTATCAGTCTTACATTGCACTTTGTAAGATTGGATTCAGAACCGTGACAGGAGTCTGAACTGTAGTAGCTAAGAACTACAATTCGCGCCCTCGCGCGTGGAGCGGGGTTCGGGCGGTCTACAGTTTCTGGCGACTCTGCTGGGGATTTAGAAAACTTGACTCGAATTCATGATATCTTGTTTTGACTACACTTATGTGTTTCTTTGCATTGCATTTGCATTGTGCGCCTAGGACACCGTGTTTACCGTCTGCTATTCCTGAACGGTTTACCGGAGGCTTACTTTGAGAAGCGTGCCCTAAGGCTGACCGGTTGCGGGCTCTGCCACGATGGGAACACAAACCTCGATTTTTACCGAGGCACCCTTTTTGACCATTCGACCTAGTGCATATCGAAATCCATAGTGACCATTCCAAACTAGGACAGGTTGCTTACCCGATTGTAGGTTGTTTGAAACCGTTGTGTGCGTAGTGAAACCCTAGCTCCTGACAAGATAGGACAGGGAAACCCTACCCCTCCATAGGGGTGTTTTGGCTCTTACTTGCTTGATATGTGTTGTCAGAGTGTGTCTCTATAGGGTTGTATGTATCAGTTTGCAAGTCTGGATATCAGGCCTGCGGACATCAGTATTTGGGGAATCAGTTTTACCTGAGGGTATCAGATCTGGGACAGTGATTTGGGAACAATGATCAGTGTTGGGAACAGTGTATGCAGCTTACAAATGCCAACTGTGTGTTGTCTTTATTTAAGCCGTTATGCTGTCCATTTTTCTGGTTGTTTGTTTCCTTATTATGCTTTATTTATCTTTTTGCAAGGTAGTTTAGCACAATTGCTTCTGATCAGGCAGATATTCCCCAAGCACTCTGGGTTAGAGGTCGAAGACTTTGTCGATCCGAGGATCTGATAAACGGACAACCAGTGTTCCTTTCATTACCCCCGGTTACTAGATAGTGGTCAGTTAGGCGCAGTTCATCAGTATAGCGATTACCAGATCAGTGGTCCTTATCCACCCCACCAGTGAGTAGTCAGGCTGAGGTTTCCGTTTCTGCTGCAGAGAGAGATATACCTGTGGTTCAGTTAGATCAGCACCTTATGGCAAGTATGGATGACATGATGCGTCAGCTCCAAGAGACTATGCAAGCCATGCAGCGGGATGCTGCCTGCCAGGCAGAGTTTGCTGCGCGACAGGCAGAGGTTGTGGCTCAACAGATAGAGCTGATTGCCAGCAATAGCAACAACCACAGCAAGCCGGAGCATCTGCTTCGCACCCACCTCCTCCCCCACCTAGAGTTCCAACACTTGGGGAGACTGCAAACGTCCAGGAAAATACGGACGTCCCAACGGGGCCAGTTTCACCCCCAATCCTACCTCGGCTGTCCAAAGCACCAACCAATCTAGTGGATACACCATTTGAATTTGAGGTGGATCCAACAGTGCTGAAAGTGAGCAAGCTAGAAAACTGTTCAAGAAGGCTCAAGGCATTAAATCCATTCCGGACATAGAGGATTGATATACCGATTCGGCGCTGACTTTGCCGGACCGATTCAAAATGTCGTATATAGACCGTTTTGACGGTTCTGGAGATCCCATGGTACACCTGCTGCTGTTCTCAGATATCCTAAGGCCAATGGGCCTCTCCAGACTGCAAAAGCTTTCTCTCTTCGGCCGGACCCTGTCAGGTGTTGCGGTTATTTGGTATGCAAAGCTGGAGGACTCTGTCAAGAGAAGCTGGGAGGAGATGGCTGAGGCCTTAATAGCTCAATACTCCTATAACACGCAGATCGAGATCACAACTCGTGATCTCGAGACAACTAGACAGGAGCCAAAAGAGAGCTTCTCCGACTTTGTAACCTATTAGAGGGCCAAAGCTTCTATGATGACCATCAGGTCGGTCGACAAGGATCAGATACGGATGGTTGTGCGCAACCTCCAGCCTAAGCTGATGCAAAAGATGATCGTCTTACCCCTTCCTATCTTTGTGGATTTACACGAGATTGGGGTACAGATTGAGGACGCCATGAAGCAGTGTCTGATTGACCACGACAGAGAGCAGCCCAAGAGGGCATTTTCCTGCAGTACGAATGTAGGCACGAGTAGTGCTGCAGCTGCTAGAACTTTAGATGTGAGCATGGTCACCACCACCACCACTCCAAAAACATTTACAGCCACACCATTCACCGGTGTGTCCGGAAGTAGCTCACAAACAACTAAATATCCACCCCGAGGTCAGAGAACCTTTGCTCCACTATAAATGCCCCTGTCCAAAACTCTGGGGGTTTTGATCAAGAAAGGACACTTGAAGCCCCTGGAGCCGCGGCCATTACCAAACAAACTTCCTCCCTCCCGTAACCCAGCTAAATACTGTGCCTTTCACCAACAACATGGTCACGACACCGACCAATGTTTCAGGCTACGTCATGAGATCCAGGATCTCATCGACAATAAGGTGATTGCACCTCCAGAAAAACCAAATCTCACAACCAACCCACTCCCACCACATAACCAAGCTCCACCTCCTAAATGCATCAACCTAATCCAAACCTCGGCCATTCCATATGACCCGAGCATATACATCACACCTTTCCACTTACCCAAGCCGGAGGTGTTCATTCCGGACAGCACAGATTTGTGCATGTTGAGCACCTCCCAAACCCAACCTGAACTGGTGGAGGTGACTATCGAAGATAGAATTGGGTTGACTTTGGAGAGAGATGAGAATGATGATTTAGAGCCTGAGGGGTCTGCGAGCTTTGCGTACAACCCGAGTGGTTATATCACATCAACAGACCAGACTAAGCTGATGGTAGAATTGCTGATTGGGGTAGAGATCTGTGTGGTTCGGGAGGATGGACCTAGGCAGGGGTTAGATGACCTAGCAGAGCTGGAAGAAGACATTGCAAATCTGCAGTTCTTTGAAGAGCAGGACTCAGGGGATGTGGACATCAATTGGTTCGACTTAGATGGATCGGCAGAGAATACTGGGTGGCTTAGTGACCAATCGGATGTTGTTGAAAAACCTCAGCCAGAACAGGGGCAATAAGAAGCTGGGGACATCAGCAGTGGTCGGAATGGCCGAGAATCAGGAGGAATCGCCGGAGAGCACCGGTGTTAAGAATTTTGCTCAGGATCTTGGCAGTCCGAGTACAGAAGATACTGAGCAGCAGGCTGCACTGAAGCAGTTTGAGCAGGAAAAGATCGAGGATCTTGAGAGGGCTAGGAAGGCCAAAGCCCCTGCAGGGACGGAATGTGTTGTGCGCACAGGAATAGTTGCAACAGAATCGGACAGCTGTCTTGTCGGTTACTGACGGGATATGGTGGAAGACGACGACTTATGTCTTGTCCACACTAACGAGGATTAGGGGCATAATCAACCGGATGATACCAGGTATGTTGAAGAGGTAGACCATATGACGAGGAGTGGGCGGTATTTCAAGCCCCCACGCTTAGATCAACTAGAGGCGTCTGGAAAGGACAAAGAAGCGGAGAGGCAGAAGGAAAAACTGCTCGAGGAGGAGGCTGTGTTGAAACAGCTTAAGAAGATCCAAGCAGACATCTCCATCTGGGAACTACTTATGGCCTTAAGAGTTCACAGACAGGCCATCCTTTCTGCCATGGACAAGGCAAAACTTTCAATCGATACCACACCCGAACAGTTGGTAGGGCTGGTTTTTCCGGAAGGAGTTTCCCCGACGTTGACCTTCACTGACAAGGAACTGCCGCCTGAGGGCTCAAACCATAACAAACCGCTTTATATCTCTGTCGAGTGTAGAAAGAAGTGGGTACCGGTGCTCCTTGTTGACACAAGATCTGCTATCAACGTATGTCCGTCAAGAACGGCATATGCTATTAGGTTGAAGCCTGTGGATTTTGTGCCTACGGCCCAGGTGATACGGGCGTATGATAATACTAGCCGAGAGGTGATGGGGACTATATAGATTCAGACTCAGGTTGGTCCAGGGCAATGGGACATTGAGTTTCATGTCTTGGACATTCCCGTAACCTTCAATCTACTCCTGGGGCGGCCGTGCCTGCACCAGGTGAAGGCTGTCTCTTCCACCCTACACCAAATGCTGAAGTACCCCCACGGGAAGGGGGTGGCAATCGTTTTTGGGAATTCTTCAATCCATCCACCGCCAGAGGTTTCTACACCAGTTCTGGAGATTAAGCATGGCGCGGAGGATGTGTTTTTGTCGGGATTTACCCTAGTTGAGGCCCGGGTTGTACAGAATATCCGAGCTGTTGATGAGGGGCTATACGTTAGCGCACAGCCTGTCTACCTTATGAACAAGCTTCAGCACATCCCCGGGATGGGATTACGACGAAGTGGCCAGAAAGGCGTTGCAGCATCGGCCGAAGTGCCGCATAACCCATATACCTTTGGCTTAGGCTGTCTGCCTACCAAAGAGGATTGGGCGAGGAAAGGAAAATAGATGGCCGGAAGAGCCAGAGCCGAGCAAGCCGGGAAGCCTTATGAGTTGGTTCACCGGCCTATCCAGGGGACCCTGAATGGACGCTTTGTCCAGGAGGGGGAAGACTTCCTGTTCTACGGCTTCCCAGAGCCATGGCTAAATGCAGAGAGGCGGTGCTTGCCGCGATTTGAGATTTTCTTTGACTTGCAATTGTCCGAGGATGATGTTGCCGAGAAGCAGACAGACCCACCAGCTGAGGCTGAGCAGTGCAAGGAGGAGGATTCCAAGAGCATAGAAATTAAGATGGGGGTAGCACTGGCTTGTCTACTCTCAGATCCTCAGATCATACAGGAGTGCTTGGGGGATAACTTCTCAGTGTCCATGATCGGGAATGAAGCGGCTGTGGGCCCATCTTCAAATATTCTAGATGCATCCGTCGCACCCTCCCTCATCTTGCAATACGAGGAGGGCTTTTTATCGAGCAACACCGGGTCAGGTAGTGAGCCAAAATCTGATTCCACTGAGCCTGTGGAGTCGGAATCAGGTTCCAGCTCGTCTGAGTCTGAGTCCGGTATTCTTGGGGGTGATAACCCGGATGCCACTGTCCTGTCTAGGTCGTCTTTTTCTTTTTCTTTTGAGTTTGTTGTAACAGAGGAATCAGGCGGACTGGATGTTATTAATGAGAATGGTACGACTGTGCCTTCTGAGTACTTTTCTGTGCCTTTAATTTATTGCATTAATCAGGATTTTCAAAATTTTAATGAAAACGACGAGGAAGAAATTCCTCCGGTTTTGCAATATTTGCTTGATCAAGAGCAGGAGAGGTTTGTAAAACCCTTGGTTGATGAAATCACCAAAATTAATGTTGTTACTGAGAAGGACCCGTGGCTGGTCCAGATCGAGCGCGAGCGCTTAGTCGCTTTATTGAAAGATTTCAAAGATGTTTGCGCGTAGTCCTACGAAGACATGCCTGGAATCGATCCTGAGATTGTACAGCACCGGATCCCTCTTGACCCAGAGGCTCGACCTATTAAGTAGAAGCTCCGAAGGATCCGCCTGGACTGGGCTCTTAAGATCAAAGAAGAGGTCACCAAGCAAATTGACGCAGGGTTCCTGCTGGTATCTGAATACCCAACTTGGTTGACCAATATAGTTCCGGTGCCGAAGAAGGACGGCAGAATTCGGGTGTAGTAACCCGACCATCATATATGTTTCTGGAATACTTTCAGTCCCTTATTCTGTGCATTTAAATGCTTACTGTGAAATTTTATGTGAAATAAAGTTTAATTACGTGAATCTTATGATTATAGATTCATATCTGTCTAATAAGGGAAATATCTGTTACAACTATAATGTTTAGATCAGAAATTGGAAGCCTTAGAGGCTTAATTATCTGAAATTGACTTTATATTTGAGATCAGTATAATTTTTAGATCATAATATGGTTTCCTGTAAAAATTTGATTTGGAATGATTAAACTGATTAAATTTCGTCTTATTCGACATAAGATATATCTTTATCCTTTTAACCCTTGATTTAGAAAATGCTAAGGAAGTGATATCTCTGGAGAGAGGGTTAGAGGAGAAGAGAGTTAGAGAGGAGGAGAAGAGAGTTAGCAAGGAAGAAGATTAGGAAACTTGAGAGGAATTCGAAAGACTTAAGCTCAAGGTAAGTTAATTCATCTCCTACAACTCTTCTCTTGAATTTGAGTGAGATTTCCTCACAATCATGTAACCTATGGCTTGAGATTGCAATTTAGTATGTGATCATTGCTTAACTTGGAACATGTTTTGTTACTTGGGTGTTATATAAAGGAACTACATCCTTTTGCTTGATCTCTCATGTTGAGCCCATATAATTTTACATAATAATGTTGTATGCTAAAGAGAATTGAGTTGTATTTGTGGCTTTGAAGGATGTAGAGTTACTTGAGTTATGTTTATGAGTTTCAAGGAATTAAAGATTTAATTCATATTCAGATTGATATATGTTTGTGATTCCTATTTACATGATTCTTGAACCATGTTCTTGCAATTAATGGACCTATTTTGAGCTTTGTAAATGTTTACCAAAGTTGGGATGTTGCTTGAATTTCGGACTGCAAAACAGGGCAGAATCGCCGCACGTGTGGGGCTCACAACCACACGTGCGGGAAGCACTGCCGCACGTGTGGGGCTCATAGCTGCACGTGCGGAAAACAGGGGATTTGGGACTGAGGCTACTGGAAAAAAGGCACGTGCGGGAACCACTGCCGCACGTGCGGGGCTCATAGCTGCACGTGCGGCCCATGCTGAGAAATTTTGCCTGCTCCGTTTTACGTGTTTAACCCTCTGATATTATTGAAATCTGTATTTGATGCCTTTAAATGCTTGTAAATTCATTCGAAGCGAAACGAATCAGAAAATGATTTAAAAAGAAAAAGGAACTAATTTGTGAATTGTGCATGTGTGTAGGTCACAATCCGGGAGGAACTATCACTCCACTATAGCACAGTGAGTAATAGTACTGTAGATATACATTTACTTACCGTTAATAATTATTGTTATTAACGCTCTGTTCTTCGCAAGTTAATTACATTAACATTTATAAATGATTGAAAAATCGGTGTACATCTGTATAACTTTGGAATTACTCTGCTTTGTTGATATCTGGGCCAGAGGCCAATCTATAAAGTCTGTTAGGCCAGAGGCCAATCTGTAAAGTCTGTTAGGCCAGAGGCCGATCTGTAAAATCTATTAGGCCTAAGGCCGTTCTGTATAACATTGGGCTTGAAGCAGCTCTGTATAAAATCTAGGCCAAGGCCATTCTGAAAACATTTGTAGAATAAGCTTAATAATACAACCTCTGCACTTATATACATTATAATTCAAGTTAATCACTAAATTTCTTACGTACTATTGTTCACTAAGCCTTGCTTACTCTGTGTTGTGACTGTCTCTGTAGGTACTCAATCCGGAGGTCAGTCCTAGTTTGGCTTGGACCACTTGTCTTTTGCTCATTATACCACAACCAAACACTTAGACGAAGCTCATTCATTTTTGTGGAGTCCTTGCGGAGCTTTTAGCTTAGTGCACTGAATCTTTTGTCTGATGTTGTAAAACATGATATACTTCCCTCATCATAGTTTGTTACATCCTCAGACTCGGGGGTGGGTCTATATATTTGTATATATATAATTATGTGTGTGTTTATCATACGTTAAATTACCTGACATAAAGTGTTTAATCCTGGCCTGTTAGTATTAGCTCAATGGATGTTATTATGCATTGTTAAATGCTTCCGTTTAGGCCCCATACATTATACATATTGAATTTGATGTCCGTTTCTGAAGCGATCATGCCCAAACTTTTAGGGGCAAGTTTGGGGTGTGACATCGGGTATGTGTGGACTTCAGGGATTTGAATAAAGCCAGTCCGAAGGACGACTTTCCTCTGCCGCATATCGACGAATTAGTGGACTTCATTGCTGGGCATGCGCTGCTCTCATTCATGGATGGGTTTTCAGGCTTGTAGACACCCCATTTTTGACCGTCCTCAAGACTTGGACGTCACCGCTTGAACACTCGGTGATCATCCTTGTTTGTGTTTGTCTTGAGTTCCCGGAGGTCTTGGCTACGCGCCTTGCCTCAGGATCTCTTGGCTCGACTGTTTTGTGTCTGGTTTTGCACCAAACACTTGTGTTTTGCCTTTGAGGGGCAGGGAATGGCTTGCTGACCATTCCCACACATCACCGGTCATGGCTTGAGGCCACCGGCCAAATGTTTGGCCGACCGGCACTCTTTGTAGTCGACCGGCCATCTATTTTGGTCAAATTACATTTTTGGCCAGCCGACCACTGTGCATCTACTTTTGCAGATATTTTTATGCCAGCTGTGCTAGCTGGCATACACCTTTGCTCCCCTCCATACACGTGTATGGAGGGATCTCCTTCTTGACTAGCTTACTTGCGAAGCTTTGCAAGAGGGATTGTCTATAAGAGGGAGCTTCTTCTCCCTCCATTAGGGTTACAAAATTTTCAGAGAAGCTCTGAGATTAGGGTTTGAGTTTGCATCTATTCCATCTCTATATCTCTCTCTCTTTTTGCCTTGTGTGTGTGTGTTTAGTCTTACTATTGGACACAAACACCTAGTCCTACACCTTCTCTTGGTTGCTGAGGGACCAGAAGGCTGTTCTTGGTGTTTTTGGGTGGTTTTGAGCTTGAAGAAGCTGCTGGAGCACCATTCTTGAAGAGGGTCGACAAGGGTAAGAACTTACTCCTTTTGTTCCCCATTCTTGCTTAGCTTTTTTGCCTACCTTGCACCTGTTTTCGAGCTTAGTATATAACATATAAAAGTCTTGTTTTTACTTGCTTAAAATAGTTGTTTAAGGTTCCTTTGAGCTTTGGGGTTGTTTGACCCCTCATAGGCCTTGTTAGGCCCTATTTTTGTGTTATTTTGGTGAGCTCCGGGACCACCTTGTTTGGGCCTCCCCACCACTGAAATCTTGAGGGATTTCAGTGGTGAGGATGGTGCCTTAAGGTCCTAAGAAGGAGAGGGCCACCCCCTCTCCTTGTTGTCTTCAATGGTGGCCTCTTAAGCCTCATGTGTGAGCATCTAATTTAGGTTCATGTTAGCCATGTCCTAGCTGTTATTTGTGCTTATTATGTCATAATATAGCTCTTTTTTTACTTGGTTTAGACACACCTTGCATGCCTTGCATACTTGTCTTGTAATGCCATGTTTTAGCCTTAACATGCTTTGTGCTTTGAGCCTTGTTCTAGCATGTTTTTGGCTTAGCTTTGTGAAGCTTATATGCATGTTTTGATGTGCTTGAGGTCTGTTTTTGGTCATTTGGGTCATCCATGATTTGCTTTGTATAGCTACCATGTAATCCCCCTTATGAGCCTTGAGTGTTGACCCCTCTAGCATGCCATCCTTGCATCATTTCAGTGGTTTGGAACCACTTGTCATGTTATTTCAGTCCTTATGGTGTGCTCGTATGCTTGCATTTGATGCCCCTTTCATGCTTTAAAAGGTTGGTGTTTTTTGCTCCATGTTTGTGCCATTGTGTATGCCTCTAGGATTAGATCATTTAGATGACATCTAAGTGGTTTTTGGGGCTTACTTTTGCATGATTTAGGACTGTTTTAGTTCATTTTGGTCATTTTCTTCATATGTCATATGGCCATGGTTTAAGTCCTTGGGCTTGGTGGCATGCCTAGCTTGCATTGTAGATTGGTTTGGCACCTTCTCTAACATGATTTTCAGAGCTTATAATGCATGCCATTTGTCCATGTTTGCATCCTCTTAAGTGTGCTTAAGAGTTGTTTCTATATGCCTAAGTGTTGGTCCTTGTGTGCATGCATGTTTGCATGTCATTTTGCCTTCATTCTTGAGCATGTTGGCCACTGTTTTGGGCTTAGTATAGAGCTGCCCAAATTAGTTTAAGTCCATAGTTCGCATGTTGTTGCATGCTCACCTTGTGTGTTGTTGCATACTTGTGTGTTGTCACATGTTTAGGTTGTTTAACATGTTTGCTCCATGTGTTGTGGCATGATTGAATGAAGTCACATGCTTGCTTGCGTGCTTGAACATCCCCATTGTATTTGGCATACTTATTGGTTAGCATGATTGTCACATGCCTTGTATGCTTGTTCGCATTGCTCATGTTGCATACTAGCTCATATGTCTAGGTTGCATTGCATTGACATGCATGCTTAGCCTCTTGAATTGAGTATGATGGAGGTTGAGCTCCTTGTTTGTTTATGTGCATTTCATTTGAAATCAAAGTGCATAACTTGGTTTCTTGGGCCATCACGCATCGAAATGCGCGATTGGTGGTTCGAGAACCGAGAACCATGTCCCTTTGAGTCATAAACATGATAAGGGATGTGTTGGTGCACACATTTGCTTGAAATGCATTGCTATGCCTTGTCTTGCGCTCTGCTGCTGTCAAAACAGGATGCTGCAGGAAGATTTGGCCGGCCGGCCATCTTTAGTGCCGACCAACCAACAATTGGTGGCCGATAGCTTAACCAGTGGCCGGTGATCATTTCCTTTGGCCGGTGACCATTTCCCTTGGCTGGTTGTATCCCACAGGGTTCATAGAGTGCACCTTGGGAATTTTGCAATGATCAGAGAAGGAAAACAGTGTGGACGGAGGCAACTTGTGCATGGCAGTGGACTTCCGAGCGGAGCCGAGCACGCATTGCATTGGGCCCTCTTCCCGAAGTTGTTTACTGTTTTATTAGATTAGTTAATTTGCTTAACTAGTTTAATTGGTCTGTAATATTTAATTAGCTTGTAGGTTAGTTAAATCTGTATTATTCTTTCGGTCCCTCCGAGCAAGGGCAAATTTGTAATAAGTGTGGGTGCGTGTGTGCATGTCTTCCAACCCCCACTTCTTTCTCCCTTTTACTTACTTGCTTTTGGTGGTTAGTATTAGGACATGTCTAATTTAGCATCCTTATGCTATGCATGCGTGCATCATTCATCAGTATTGTATGCACCGGGCTCGGCGCATCATGCTAACAGCATAGTATTTCAAATCTAACTTGAATACATGCTATCTGTGCATTTCACATGTCATCCTTAGATTAGTCGAGCCTATTCTAGTGACACTCTGTATGCGACGCATTAGCCATTTTAACATGAACTAGGATCACGCATGATTACTAACTAGTTTATTGTTTTGGCTTGGAGTACACTGTAAGTGTTTTATGTTTTAGCATCTCGCATGAGTGTGAATGTTAACATGACAGCATGCTTACCATGTGGCTAAATGCTTATTTGATTAACTGCCTGAATGCCTGTGGGTGAAGGTTGGATTGCTTGAGTTGGAACAACTTATTGAAATCCGTATTTTAGCCTACTTGCAAGTGGCAAATTTCAAATCACTTTTTTTCAAACAAATGGATATGCAATGCTTCGTTCCAAATTAGGCGATCTAGTCTATACTTTTGTGTTGTACGCATCACATAGTAAGATTAGCTAATTAATCGAAATAAGAACACATAATGTTTTCAAAATCGGATATCATGGTTAGTAGAGGCTGATCTTCGGATCGGGCGAGAGGGGGTGCTCATAGCTGACCTTCCCCAATCGTACCCAAGTTCCCGAGCCGAGGTAACTTTGGTGATGACGGACATGTGGCCTTAGGCAAAAGAGTCAGGGTTTCCTAAATTCCCCCATTAAAAAATATTTAGGTGGCGACTCTGTATCTGGCAAAGCAATCCATGTTTGGCACTTCTTTTCTAAAAATCTGTTTTCTCAAAACGATTTGCCGGATTTGGACTCTTTGGTTCAGATTAAGAACCGTGACAATTTAAGTCCGAACTGTAGGGTGAGGCCCCCACCGGGGCACGTCTACAAGGCTTCAATTAGATTTTGATGGCACCCGAAGACTGGGAGAAGACTGCTTTTACCACCCCGTAGGGAACCTATTGTTATAGGGTGATGCCGTTTGGACTGAAGAATGTTGGGGCTACGTATCAACGGGCTGCGACCACGATTTTGCATGACATGATCTATAAAGAGGTTGAGGTGTACGTAGACGACATGATTGTCAAGTCCAAGAAAAGAGAGGGCCACTACACCGCCTTGTAGAAATTCTTCCAACGGATCAGAGAGTATCGGTTGCGGCTGAATCCTCAGAAATGTATATTTGGTGTTACAGCAGGAAAAATGCTGGGGTTCTTGATCACACAGAGAGGTATCGAGGTCGATCCTTCCAAAATCAAGGCCATCTTAGAAATGCCACCACCGAGGACTGAAAATGAGGTGCGAGGCTTTTTGGGTAAAGTGCAATTCATAAGACGGTTTATTACAAAATTAACCTTGACTTGTGAACCACTGTTTGGTCCCTTGAAGAAAGGAAAGAAGTTCCAATGGGACGACCGATGCCAAGTTGCGTTCGAGCAGATCAAGCAATATTTACAGAACCCACCCGTGTTGTCACCGCCTGAGCCGGGGAAACCGTTGATTCTGTACCTTTCAGTGACTGAAACTACAATGGGCTGCATGCTTGCACAGGAGTCTGAGGACAAAATGGAGAAGGCTATCTACTACTTAAGCAAGAAAATGCTGGATTACGAGACCTGCTACACTCCGCTGGAGAAGGCTTGTCTGGCCTTGGTATGGGCTACCAGGAAGCTGAGACACTACCTGTTAGCTCACTCTGTAATACTAGTTTCGAGATTAGATCCCATCAAATATCTCTTCGAGAAACCGGCACTTACAGGTAGGCTAGCCCGTTGGTTGCTTCTGCTTTCCGAATTTGATCTGAAGTACATGACGCGCAAGTTAGTGAAAGGGAGAGCGGTAGCGGAGTTCCTAGCCAACCACCCAGTTGAAGGGGATGAAGTAGTTGAGTATCTGTTCCTAGACGAGGCCATTCTACATGTTGAAGAAGAAACTTGGACGATGTACTTTGACGGAGCGTCAAACCAATATGGGTATGGGATAGGGGTGTTGCTGATAGCACCTGACAATTCCCGCATACCCCTAGCATTCAAACTCTGGTTCAAAGTGTCGAACAATGAGGCAGAGTGTGAGGCATGTATTGCTGGACTAGAAGTCGCTCTGGAACTAGGGGCAAAACGGTTGGATGTCATCGGGGACTCGAACCTTGTTGTACCTCAAGCTAAAGGAGATTGGAAAGTTAAATAAGAAAAGATGAGAATCTATCACTAAACCTTGGACATTCTGATTCCTTGGTTTGAGAAATTGAATTTCGCCCATCTGTTAAGAGAGAACAACAGGTTCACTGATTCATTAGCAACTCTATCTTCTATGATAGACATCCCTTTCGGAGTCTAGATGCGTCCGATCATCATTGAACAGAAATTCGTGCCAGCCTACGAGCTGATTGCTGCCATAGATGAGGTACAAGATGAGAATCCCTGGTATTACGACATGTGGAACTTCTTGGAAAAGAAAGCGTATCCACCAGGGGCAAATGCCAAAGATAAGAGGGCAATTCGAAGAATGGCTGCTCAGTTCATTATCTGTGGTGGTAAATTGTACAAGAGAGGTCATCTCAGGGTGCACAAGCTGTGCGTAGATGCTGAAGAATCCAAGCGCCTGATGGAGGCCATCCATGGAGGAGAGTGTGGAGCACACATGAGCGGGGTGATGCTAGCCCGGAAGATCCTTAGACAGGGTAATTACTGGTCCACCATGGAGGAGGATTGTATTGGCTTTGTTCGGCGATGCCACAAATGTCAGATCCATGCAAACCGCATGAACATTCCGCCGTCGAATCTGTACAACATAACTTCGCCATGGCCGTTTTCAGTCTGGGGGATTGATGTAATCGGGGCTGTCACTCCGAAGGGGTCCAATGGGATGAGTATATTCTGGTAGCGATAGACTCCTTCACAAAGTGGGTTGAGGCCCAATCTTACGCGGTGTTGAAGGCATCGCATGTCGCTAAGTTCATCAGAAACAACATCATCTGTCGCTACGGGGTCCCGAATGAGATTATTTTGGATAATGGTTCCCACTTCAAGAAGGAGGTGATCGACTCGTTGGAGAAGTACAACGTGGCTTTTCATAAGTCATCTACATATTGGCTGCAAACCAATGGAGCAGTTAAGGCCACCAACAAGAACATCAAGCACATTCTGCAGAAGATGGTGGAAACCTACAGGGACTGGCCAGATAAGTTGCCATTTGCTTTTTGGGGCTACCGGACTTCAATTCGAACTTCTACTGGGGCAACTCCGTATTCCTTGATTTATGGGATGGAGGTTGTTCTGCCTATTGAAGTTGAGGTGCCGCCATTATGGGTATTGGCTGAGTGTTAGATAGCTGAGGCAGATTGGCAGCAAAGCAGGTTCGAAGAACTCATGCTCTTTGATGAAAAAAGGCTGAAAGCACTGTATCACGTCCAGGGTTATCAACGAAGAATTTCCAGGGGTTTCAACAAGAAGGTTAAGTCCAGGAATTTGAAAGAGGGGGATCTTGTGCTTAAAGACAACCGAGCTCCCATCCACGACCCTAGGGGCAAGTTCAGACCCAATTGGACTGATGTAGATGCGCCCGAACGTCTCGTGCTCCGCGCGCGAAATCGGCGCGAAATCCGTTTTGTTCATTGGGCTTACTACAGTTCGGACTCAATGTCACGGTTCTGAATCTAATCTCGCAAAGTGCAATGCAAGACCGATAAATCACCAAAGAGTCCAAATCCGGCAAATTGTTTAGGAAAACTGATTTTTATAAAGAAGTGCCAAACATGGACTGCTTTGCCAGATACAGAGTCGCCACTTAAATATATTGTTTTGGGGGAATTTAGGAAACCCTGACTCGTGCTTAAGGCCATGTGTCTGTCATCACCAAAGTTGCCTCGGCTCGGGAACTTGGGTACAAGAGGGGAAGGTCATGCAATGAGCACCCCCGCTCGCCCGATCAAAGATCGGCCTTTACTAACATGATATATTGTTTTTGAAAACACATGCGTTCTTATTCCGGTTATTAGCTAGCTTTACTATGTGATGCGCACAACATTCAAGTATAGACTAGATCGCCTAAGTTGGAACAAAGCATTGCACATTTGTTTGTTTGAAAATGGTTTAAAGTTCGATACTCGCAAGTAGGCTAAACAGGGATTTGATGAATTGTTCCAATTCAAGTAATCCAACCTTCATCCACAGGCATTCAGGCAGTTATATCAACTAAGCAGTTAGCCTCATGGCAAGCATGCTATCATGGCAATCAATAACACACATGTAGTATGCTGAAGCATAAACACTCACAGTGTACTCCGAGCCAAAACAGAGAACTAGTTAGAAATCAATGCATGATCCTAGTTCATGTTAAGATGGCTAATGTAACACATGAGAAGATGCATCTAAAATAGGCTCGGCTATTCTAAGATGGCATATGAAATGCAACAATTGATACATGTATTCAACTTGGTATTGAAATACAATGCAGTTAGTATGATGCGCCGAGCCCGGTGCATACAAGACAGATGAATGATGCACGCATGCAAGCATAAGGATGCTAATTGAAACATGCCCTAAAACTAACCACTGAAAGCAGGTAAGTAAAAGGGAGAAAGAAATGGGGGTTGGAAGACATGCATCGCGCACACACACGCTTATTACAACAATTCGCCCTCTCAACGGAGGGTCCGAATGAATACGCTAAGCTAATCAACCAATCTAATAATCTAATTAGACTAATTATTACAAACCAAATTGAATAATAAGCAATCTACTTACTAATTATTACAACATTTAACTAATCAACAAATTAATTAATTAATTACAAATTCAATGCTAACTAACAGGTAAGCATAAAACTAAGTTGCTCCAGCTTTGTTCGAAGAAGAAGAGGATGCATGTTCGGTTGCCGCCCCAAAAAGCTCTCCGGTTGCTCTCTTGAGGCTCTGTCTACAGCGTGTCCTTGAGAACTAGCTGCTGGATCTTACCAAAAACATGCTGAGGAGTGCACCAGTGGCCTGCCGGCCATGAGGAGCTGCTGCCGACCCTCCTGCCGACCAAGAGTGTACACTACCGGCCACAAATGAAGAGCTGCCGGCCATCTGTGTGGCACTGCCGGCCACTGGTGTGCTGTGACACCAAGTTGCAGTAGAGCACAAAACAGAAGAAATGGAGGGTCTCCCAAGGATATGTACGCACTATGCCACCCCATATCACCTCAAAACATCAAGGGTGAGGCATAATCGGATCCAAGACCATCAATCACGCATCTCGATGCATGATGGCCAAAGATCCAACTTGTGCAATTCAATGTAAAATGAATGCACAAAAACACATAAATGCCTAGAACTCTATTATGCATTATCAAGAGCGTCGGCGACCGAGAATTAAGGCACGTTTCATCACTCTAAGTATGAAACGTCCCTCGTTTCTCGTGTTTGGCTTAACACCCAAGCTAAACACAATGCAATGCATGTAACATGGAGATGTCATGCAATGCAACATAAGCATGCCGAATGCAATGTATTAAGCATGCAAAATGCAAAGTAGCCTAAACTTGCAAACATGCAATGCAACAT
Organism: Camellia granthamiana; assembly: GCA_036172215.1. Taxonomy (NCBI): domain Eukaryota; kingdom Viridiplantae; phylum Streptophyta; class Magnoliopsida; order Ericales; family Theaceae; genus Camellia; species Camellia granthamiana. The sequence continues at coordinate 101,496,223 of CM069904.1, read as the reverse complement.
GAACAACCTAACAAGGCTAATGGCATGCACAATGCACAATGGTAAGAACAACAACTAGCTTACACAATGCTATGAACATGGCATACACAAATGCAATGGTACAACACGGCATACACAATGTGATGAACTACATGGCATACACAATGCTCAATGGACTTAAACCAAAATGGACAGACCTCAATCATGCCCAATTCAGTGGCCAAAATACCAAAACAAAGGTACCAAAAGACAAGGCATGCATGCACAATGCATTGGCTAATCAACTAGGCCTAATAGCACAACTCTCAAGAGTGCTCAAGGAGTGATAAACATGGAAGTGTGACAACACTAAATGCACTGAAATAAGGTATGAAATGATGCCAAATCATTCAAACAACACAAGCATAGCATACAAAGGTCCTTAAAGCATGAAGTTAATAAAGAGGACTACAAAGGGGGCCTGCAATATATGGCACAAGTGCATGAACCAAACATGGATAGAGCTGAAATAGGTCAAAACAATGACCGAAACATGCTAAGATGGAGGCTCAAGTACCTAGGTAAGATGGCATACATGCTAGGCCACAAACTAGGCAACAATGTACAACACTCAAAGGCACTTAAAGAGTAAATGAAGCGGGAACATAGCCATGCTATAAGCTCTGAAATGTTATGTTAAGTGATGCCAAATCATGTACACAACACAAATAAAGCATGCTACGGTGCTCAAAGCTTGAAGCAAGCAAGAGCACTTGTACTCTAGCTATTCAAAACATGAAGCATATGGGTAAGGCAACCCAAAACAGTCTAGAACATGTTAAAATGAGTCTAAAACATGCATGGAAGGAAGCCAAAACATGCTAGCATGAAGGGCATAAGGCATGATGCATACAAGGCAAATATGGTGGATTACACTGCACCTATTAAGACCAAGCATGAGATGACTTAACCAACAAAAATTAGAGTTATATTATGGTAAAATAACCCCAAATAAACATTGAAATGGTAGCTCGCAAGCTTAGGCATGAGGGCATGTGCAATGGCTCATTTTAAGGCATAAAACACAAACTATCCAAGGCATGGAATAGGTGAAAGATGCAAGTGTGTGACCATGAAACATGGACTGAAATCACATAATAAATGATGCCAAATCATTCAAATAGTCCAAGTAATGCATGTTAATGGACTTGAGGCACCAAGCTAACAAGCTAGATTGCACTAGGGCTATACAAAGCAAGTCATGCATGGCCAAAACAACCAAAATCAGAGCTAAAGCATGTTAAAGCATGGACAAAAGCTTCATAAAGTTAAGCCAAAAGCATGCTAGAATGACATGTCAAAGCATGATGCATGTTAGGCTATTTCATGGAAATGCACTACAAGTGCAAGGAGCATGCAAGGGCCAACCAAACCAAACCCTAACAGAGGTATGACATGGCAAGGCATCACCAAAAGCATGCTGAAATGGAAAGGAAACAAGCTAGAATGACATGCTACTTCATGAAGTATACAAGACTAGTTTGTGTGATTTACACTACAAGTGTATTAAGCATGCATGGAGTGACAAAACCAAGCAAAAACAGTGGCATGCCACAGCAAAATAACCATGAATACAAGCTAAGATATGGCCAACATAAGCTTAACAAACATGCTCACACATGAGGCATATGAAGCTAGTAAACACAATACAAGGAGAGGGGATGACCTTCTCCTATTTAGGACTCCAAATCCAACTTTCCGCCACTGAAAATCCTCTAGATTTCAGTGGTAGAAAGGTCATGCAAAGGCTTCAACAAGAGCCTAAAGGGATGGCTCAAAAGAAGGCCCAACAAGGCCTAAGAGGGGGGAGATCACCCCAAATGAAAAAGTGACCTTAAACAAACTTCTCAAGCATGCAAAAATAAAACTTTTTCCAGTTAAGAGTTAAGCTTAAAAATGTATGCAAGAAGGGCTAAAAGCTTAAGCAAAAATGGGGGATCTAAAGGTTAAAGACTCACCCTTGATGACCTTCTTTACCACTGCAACTCCAGTAGCCTCTTTGAGCTTAAACCAGCCCAAGAACACCAAAAACAACCTCAAGAAGCCTCAGCTAAACAAGCAAGGTGTTTGAGTATGTGTTTGTGTACAAAAGTGAGACAAAACCACACTTTAAGGCACAAAAAAGAAGAACCAAGGCAAGATAGATACAAAACTATATCTATAACTCAAAGCCAATTTTCCTGAACCTCTGAAATGAAGGAGGAGCCTCTCCTTTTATAGAAGAGAGGCAATGCAAAGCTTGTTCAACAAGCTTGAAAAGAGGCTCATCCCTCCATACACGTGTATGGAGGAGAGATGAGTAAAAACCAGCTGGCTCAAAAGATCTAGAGTGAAACCTGCTGAGACAAGTGTTCTGCTGGCCATCAGTTGTGGTCGGCAGTGGCTCACTGATGGCCGGCAGGCATCATCAGTAGCAGGTAGGTACAAAATCATGGCCGGCAGGGCTAAAAGGTGGTCAGCAGTGCCTCCCAAGAAGCATGCAGAAAGGGCCAACACATGGTCCAAAAATGAGACAGAAAGAAAACAGGGTTTGGAAAACTCAAACCTGTGACGTTCTGCCGCGAAAGTCGAGTACTCGACGAACAATCAAACTTGTCATTGGATGTACCTGCAAGCATATCCAAGTCTTGAGGATGGTAAAAAATGGGGTGTCTACAACTGGCTCTTACATCATCAAGTCTATTTGGTCGGGTGGAGCTGTCGTTCTGATAGACCTAGATGGCCTAGAGTTCTCCCAGCCGATCAACATGGATAAATTGAAGAAATATTATCCCTGAGTGGCTCGCTAGGCCGAAAACCCGAAAGGGCGACCTAGGCACAAGTTAGAGCATGAAAAATTTGAAATAATAAAAACTGAGCTCGCAAGGTTAAAAACTTAGAAAGGATAGCCTTGGCCAAAGTTAGAGCGTAAAAGGAGAGTGTTAATACATGAGTGAACTCGAACCAGACTACGTAAGGCTTGATTCCCATCTTTGGGATACGTAGGCAACTTCATTCCGAAGTTCAGCCATAAACACTTCCAAATCAACTTTGTCTGTGCGATCTTATTGGTCATCTCTGTCTATTCTGCATTCAAGAGCTTGGTTGTGATCCCCAATGCAGTGCTATTAAGACTAGGGGCAACTTTCCAGTTGCTGGGATCCGGGGTTGTACATCTCAGTGATAGATCTTGGGTGTGTCCAGTTGTGATCCATATCAAAAATGGTTTTGAAAAGTTTTAATAAAAGTTGATTTTGCTCAAATTAATCTTTTTACAACTTAGACTATTTTTGGACCAAACGGAAAATTTTCAGTACCCATAACCTTCAATTATATTGATTTCAGTACAGAGTTCTCCTACTCTTGAATACAAATTGAAGTTGCTTTTTATTACATTCATAAAGAAAACTTGAAAGTACTGATCAAAGCAAATAAATTCGGGGCATAGTCAGGTGTTCCTGTGTCCCCTCCCAGAGCTTGTGGAAGCCTTTGATGTCAAAGTAGGCCCAACTTGCGCCTCTTCATGAAGCTAAGCTATGCACTCATCAGAGAGGGTGCAACTGAAAGTGGGAGCGGGGGCCAGAAGCTCTCTAGTCCTCCATGCTGTGGCATACCGAGCTAGCTGTGCGCCTCGGACTGGAAATGCAGCAGGGTACTCTATTCCTTCTTCCGGATAAGTCTGATCATGTCCGAATTGGCGCCAGATTCGAAATGGGAAGTAAAGGACACAGTGTGTCAGGCCGATCAACTGAATCTCGGGCTGGCGAGTCATGCTGCAGCTCATCGTCGGTAGATTGAGCCAGGGGCAGCACCAAGCAATGCTGGCAGCGGGTAGACTGCACATCCATTCGCACCACCATCCCTCATCAGGGGCATCGACTAGACGTCGTCGGAAGAAATAGCTGCGAGCTAAATATGCTGGGCATGAGTCCACAACCTTCAATTTATCCATCAACCATATTTGGGGAGGGATGAAAAATGAGAGATTAAAGAATAGAGAGGTGTATGTGGAGAGAAAAGTGAGAAAAGGGTTTTGAGAGAAAAATCGAGCCTGAGGGCCGAGTGATCTGAGAAATATATGTGAGATAGGGTGGGAAACATTACCTACAGCAGTAGTGGACTCCCCACGAATCTAGTCGTCTCTCGACGATGGAAAGCATCCAAACCCATCAATGTCTCAGCTAGCGCCATGGCAATGTAGCTCTTGCCTCCTTTCAAGCCCTCGGCAACCTCAATCAAACGGACGCTAGATCCATCGGAGCCTGGGGCAAGCAAGAAATAAGACAACATGCACAAGCAAAGCACATGTCGCCGAAAGCCCTGCCAATGATGATCGCCGCGGTCACTGGCATCAAAAAACCGACGAATCAAGCTTGGAATGTCCAGCTCTCTGTCGCAAATCAATGACCGAGCGTCATGCAAAGTAAGCCCACACATCCGTCCTAAGGCTTGGACGTGGTCAAAGCGGAACTAGGGCAAGATCTCTTTCTCATGCTCAGACTCCATCAAAGCTTGGAAGTCTTCGAAAGTGGGACATATCTCTTGTCCGCCAAAGCAAAAGACATGAGTTACCGGATTCCAACACCTTGCTGCGGCATGGAGGAACGGAAAACGCAGCGGGGTGTGGCTCAACGTGAATAGTGCATTTATGCCGAAGCCCCGAAAATTCAGCTTTTTCGAGCCATCCAAGTTCGTAATCCAATTTGTGAGATTTTGGACGAGAAATGCCTCCATTTGGTGCAAAACTAAGTTAGAATGAGGGAACCACGAAGCTGGAACCTTTATGGAGGATAAGGCACTGTTTAGAGGACATGTGGCAAAAATCTGGAGGTCACCAAGCCAGCTGGTCGACCGGCCACTTTTTCTGGTCGGCCAGCCACTTTTTCTGGTCGACCAGCTACATTTTCTGGTCTGCAGACCAAAAAAGTGGTCGGCAGCCTTCTTTGTTGGTTGGCCATGAGCAAAAAGTGGTCTGCAACCACTTATTGCCTCTAACAGGGAGTTCCTAGCCTTCATATGTGCTGAGAGTGCTGAAGGTTTGAGTTTACCTCTGTTTCAGATGCATACTGTTACTTTGTTTGTCCAATATGCATTTGCTTATCGAGTTGTTAAGTTTTGCTTATCGAGTTGTTACTCTTTGGTTATCGAGTTGTTGCTTTTTGATTATCGAGTTGTTGTAATTTGTTTATCGAGTTGTTGCTCTTTGCTTAGCGAGTTGTAAACTTGTTAAGGTCTTGTTGTTGCTTATTAAGTTAAGTTGTTTTGTTTGTTACGTTGGTTCACTACCTGACTTGGCAATACATGAATGTTCAATTTCCATCAATCTCATTTTTGTGTAAAATGATATGATGCGATGCTTAGAATACAAATACAACACCTTTTGAATAAAAAGCTATTTTCATTCCATCATTGTTTCTTTTTACAACAAGGTACAAGTTTTAAGGAAAATAAAACTGCCTAACATTGTACAATGTGCTACAACTACTAGTAAAAAGAAAATAAAGCAAAACATCTGCATCGGTGCTATCTGACTCAAGATCGAGAGGCTCTCTTCGCCTTCTTCGGTTGAGCAGCCTCTGCAACACCGCCGTCAGCATTCCCGTCTGAATCGGAGCCGCCATCCTCGGAATCCTCCTCAGCGTCGCCTTCGCCCTCAGAACGGAACCAGTGTCATCATCTCTGCCCGCAGATGTCTTTGACTGAGGGTGTGCTGACTCCTCCTCCTCTCTGGACTCGTCATCCTGTCTGGCAGGTGCTCTACGTCTCCCTCGGCCGCGAGTCGAGACCCCTCTCCCAGCTGGTCGAGAAGGCCTGGATGGCCTGGGCTGTGCAGGTGTAACCTGAAAAGGCAGTTTGAATACATCAGCCAGGATATGTATATCAGAATGCAAGTATGGTGCATGGAGTGAGTGCATGCAAATATAGTATGTGAATGTGATGTGTCAGACGTGCTCTACACATGTAGTGAATTAGTACAGTGAAATGTTCAGTTTTGGTATGTCATCAGAAGTATAATAAATGCAAGGAAATTGGAAAGTACCAGGATGCCGTAGGAGTGCAGTATCGTCTCCCTCCGCAAGACCATAAACTCGAGTGAGGCCACCACCTCGAGCAACCCCTCAGTATATCCTCTGGGAGGCTGCAGATGCAAGTTCAAGTCATCAGTGAATGAATGAATGTCTAAATATTTGAATGATAAATGAAAACTGTGGAGCATACTGGTGGTGAGTCAAGGTCACTAACATATCGATTATCGGGCAATGAAGACCCTAGTGGAATCTGGTAAGGCATCCCATATCGCTAGCCTGTCAGCTCGGTCGGAGGATCTGGCCATCCAGCACACCGCCTAGTGGGGGGCATCCCCCTACTTCTACCTCTCGAAGTGTTGGCCTTGCTAGTCGAAGGAATGTCTGCAGCTCGGGTATGGCTCGACGACGGCATATCAGCAGCTCTCCTTGTGGGGGTACGGACACCTGTTAGTGGAGGCATCAAGTATGTATGGAGGTACGTCGTGTACTCCCCCTCCTCCAGGAAAAGAACTGCATCGGCACCCTGCATGAGGTCGTCAACCTCCTGGGGAGTGAGACTCTCTGTGGACCGCATGTCCAGTGGAGGCAGCAAAGGGATCTCCTGAGCAGGGTTACCCATCGTCTGGCACATGAAGCGCTCCCCGAGAAACCAGGCTCTGCCGACTAGTCCCTCAAACAAAATCCTGTACCGGGAGGCGCCCCATGCCCCAGCGAACTGGAACCGAGAATACCCTGGCATGGCTATCCAAGGCTGCCAAGTGATCTACGGATAGCAAATGCATAAATTGATTAGTTGTCATAAATATGCAAGATGAATCAAAGCTGAAAGCATAAAGAACTGAGAGTTTTGGTTTACCTCCGTCGCCCGTACGGTGTCAAAATACTGCCGGAGATATGGCAATGTCTCCGGAGGCCTAGGCTGGCACCGACCCTCAAATCTGCGTGAGTATGTCACCTCGAGTGGTGCTTCAACCTTTGGATCAGGGGCGAGTGTCAGGAAGTAGGCACAAACCCACAGTTGTAAAAGGCAAGACAATGGCTGTCAGAATACAGAATATACAGAAAATGCAGAATAGTGCAGAATGCAGAGTATAGAATGTAATGTGTGCAATGTGTGGAGTGTGCAGTGTACAGATATTGAAAAGAAGAAATGTAAACCAAGAGGGTAGAATGTACCTCCCAGGCTCTCCAGTAGCCACCCACTATGTTCCCCCACCCGCGGGAGGTCGCGCTCATGTAGCAATAAAGGGTAGCAAGGCCAGCGCCGCCCCAATCAAAGTGCCGGACTTGTGATAGGTCTACCAGAGCACTGACAAGATAAAGCCCGACCGTGTTCCCCCTGTCGGAGAACAGTGTGGTCTCGAGAAGGAACATCAGAAATCCCGGGCATACTACTCTATGGCCTCAACAGTCTCGGGCGTAGTCCTCCAATACTGCTCGGTGAACCAGGTGTACCTGACCATAACTGATGATTTGTAGGTCGGCAGATGGGCTCCGAGCAGATAAGTCCAAGCGGCCTCCCACTCACCCATATCGGTATCGTATGGGATCGGCCGGCCTGCCACGTCGAGGCCCGTCAGCATCAAAAAGTCGTACGGGGTCATCGTCATGTCCCCGGTAGCAGAGAAATGGAAGGAGTTTGTGGTGTCCCACCATCTCTCTACAAGTGCACCCACGAGGGTCCTGCTCGCCTGAAGACGCGACAACCCTATGCAAAATGGGCCAAACCCTGCCTCATCAACGATATATTGAACAGCATCTGGGAGCTCCATATACCACTCCCTTACGATGATCGACCCATACCCCCGTGTGAAAAGGGAAGCTACTTGCGTGTAGAATGAACAGATGTATTCAGTTTCAAAATGAACAGAGTATTGTGCTGTGAGCTGTGTGCCAAATGAAAAGAATGCTATGTTTTGAGCTGTGTGCCCAATGAAAAAAATGCTGTGTTTTGAGCTATGTGCCCAATGAGAAGAATGCTGTGTTTTGAGCTGTGTGCCCAATGAAAAGAATGCTGTGTTTTGAGCTGTGTTTTGAGCTGTGTGCCCAATGAAAAGAATGCTGTGTTTTGAGCTGTGTGCCTAATGAATAGAGTGTTGTGTTGTGAGCTGTGTGCCCAATGAAAAGAATGTTGTGTTTTGAGCTGTGTGCCCAATGAACAGAATACTGTGTTGCGAGCTGTGTGCCAAATGAACAGAGTGTTGTGTTGTGAGCTGTGTGCCCAATGAAAAGAATGTTGTGTTTTGTGCTGTGTGCCCAATGAACAGAATACTGTGTTACGAGCTGTGTGCTAAATGAATAGAGTGTTGTGTTGTGAGCTGTGTGCCCAATGAAAAGAATGCTGTGTTGTGAGCTGTGTGCCAAATGAACAGAGTACTGTGTTGCGAGCTGTGTGCCAAATGAACAGAGTATTGTGTTATGAGTTGTGTGCCAAATGAATAGAATGCTATGTTGCGAGCTGTGTGCCAAATGAACAAAGTATTGTGTTATGAGCTGCGTGCCAAATGAATAGAAAACTGTGTTGTGAGTTATGTTTAGAACGAGCAGAAGCGCTGTGTTGTAAATGTGTTCAGAATGAGCAGATATAATACATAGTGAAAGCATGAAGTGTGCAAGAAATGCAAAACACATTGTAGAAAATGTAAAAGTGAAGTACGCACCTCGCGCGCGTGATGAGATAAGTGGGACTCAGGCTTTCGTAGCAGCAAGTCTGTGGGTGCTCGCCGCGCAAAATCCGTGAAATGATGAAAGGTGCTCGGGGGTAGGATGTGCTCCTGAGGGTGGTACCTCTCCAGGTCGAAAGGCCGAATCCTCGGAGGCAATGGCATGACATCAGGCTCGTCCTCTACTCTCGGAGAACCCCCATCATGTGGAATGTGATCAGCCATCTGAAAAAAGGTGCAAAAATGAGCAAAAATGAGCGAAATAAGCCAAAATTGAAAAAAGTCAACAAAAGTCAACTCTCGAGAAGAGAAAAAGTCAACAAAAGTCAAAGCCCGGGAAAAGGTGCTAAACTTCGAGAGAAACATACCTTAAGTGGTGAAAATGAAGAAAGAAGCTCCGAAAACAAATTCTGATCGGTTCAAAATGAAGAGAATCGAAAGTTTTTCGTGAATCAACTTCACGGGGGCGTTGGAATACGCGTATAAAGTGTGGATCTGAGAGAGAAAAGTGCCTAGGAGCAAAGAGAAGTGTATTTTGGCCTTGGAGGTGTGATAAAAAGTGCTTTGGAGTTGTGTACTTAAAGAGCCGGCCTGTAAAAGACCAAGCTGCCCCTGTTTTGGTAAACTGGTCGGCCGACCAGTTTTTCCAGCTGGCCGACCACTTAGGTGGTCAACAACTGGTTGGCAGCTGATCTAGGTGGTCGGCAGCCCTCCTGGATGGTCTCTAGGGCCCTATTGTCCTCCCTGTCTGTTTTTGTGATGATTGGAGTCCTCGGCCCTCGGGAAAGTGCAAGGAAAGTATACTTTTTCGGCTCAAATTGTCCCCGCGGGAACTTCGATTCAAGTCTTCGATGCGTGGCTCATCGTCACTCGCCAAGAGCAGGGTGTATCCTTTTGAGTATGTTGTGACCCATTCGAGAGGTAAATCGGAGGTTACGGTTGATTTGCTCTCATTAAGGCTTGTATTTCCTCATTCGGCATTTTGCTTCAAACATGCAATTGAAGTCACACGTTTCTCTCGCATTGTCATGCACACTTTACTTGCGTTGTTACGCACGTTTCTCTCGCATTGTCATGCACGTTTTACTTACGTTGTCACGCACCTTTCACTCGCATTGTCATGCACCCTCTTTACTTGCATTGTCGCGCACGTCTTACTTGCATTGTTATGCACACTACTTGCGTTGTCGCGCACGTCTTACTTGCATTGTTATGCGCGCTTCAGTTGCATTGTTATGCACCCTCTCCACTTGCGTTGTCACGCACATTTTGCTTGCATTGTTATGCGCGCTTCGGTTGCATTGTTATGCACCCTCTTCATTTGCGTTGTCACGCATATCCTACTCGCATTGTTATGCGCACATTCAGTTGCATTGTTATGCACCTCATTACTTGTGTTGTCACGCACGTTCTACTTGCATTGTTATGCACTTTTCACTTGCATTGCTATGCACTTTTCACTTGCATTGCTATGCACCTTTCTATCGGCATCACATGTGCACGTGTTTATCTTATATTGAAATTGTATCTTGATATAACGTTGATCATATGTTCCTATTATATTGTACTTGTCAAAATCTCTCTTTTGTGTAGGCACGATATTGTATGTACGATTCATTCAAGAGAGGTTCCGGTTCAATTTGACTGTTACCCTTCTCCACTCGCGTTTGACATGCGTTTGGACGTACCTTTCTCCTTTTGCGTTTGACACGCGTTTGGATGTCTTTCTCCTTTTGTGTTTGATACGCTGGGAGGTGTTTCGTTTGAGACTCCTAGTGTTGTCGGTAGTCACTTTTAGCCTTCTCTGCGTGAGACGCAGTGAGAATTGTATAATTTTCTTACATCCTTTCTGTATGATATGTAGTTTGGTTCTTGTTTACGTGCTTGCATGGCATTAGCTTAAAATGTTGCATTTATTTTGCATAATTGCTTCATCATAGCTCTCTTTGCATTGATCATAAGTTATGTTCGACTTTGTGCATGTCATTTGCATCTTGCCCCTGCCTGCGGGCGTATCTCTTTATTATCTTGCCTGTTTGTCAAAGTCTTCAGCCTTGTCAAAAATGGGTCGTCTCTGGGCTTTGACATTCACTCCCGTCACTTCTTGACTTCCGAGTTCTATCGAAGAGGGGCAACTGTAGACACCCCATTTTTGACCGACCTTAAGACTCAGACGTCATCGTTTGAGCGCTCAATGATTGTGCATGTTTGTGCTCGTTTTGAGTTTCCGGAGTTTTCGGCTGAGTGCCTTGCCTTCGAGCCTCTGAACTCTTTGTGTTTTGGCTCGGTTTGTGGACCAAGCCTTGTCGACCTTGCCTGGAGGGAGAGAGAGGTCTGTAGACCACTTTTTCCTCTTGTAGGCTAGTTTTCGATTTCCGGAGTCTTTGGCCGCGTGCCTTGTCTCGGGACCGCTTAACGTTCTCCTCTTGACTTGGTTTTCGAACCATGCCTTGTTGCCTTTGCCTAGAGGGGCACAGAGGTCTTGTAGACCACTTTTTGTGGCCGTAGACCACTTTTCCCTCCTGTAGACCACTTTTGGTGCCCGTAGACTAGTTTTCTAGGCTTCCGGCTGCGTGCCTTGTCCCGCGGACTCTTGTCTTGCATCCTTTTTGGTTTATTTTTGGCACAAACCTTGTTTTCCTTACTTGGAGGGTGGAATAGGGGTTGTAGACCAGTTTCTCTCCCTGAAGACCACTTTTCTTCCCTGCCAGCCAGTTTTCTGGTCGGCCAACTGGTCTTGGTGGTCTTTGGACCACCAAAAGTGGTCGGCAGCCATGCCACCATATTGCTTTCATTGTGCAGACCACTCCTCCCCCTGTGCCGACCACTTGGTCTCCTTGCAGACCACTTTCATTGGTCAGCCGACCAGTGCAAGTAGCTGGCCGACCACTTCAATTGGTCGGCAGCTTTCCTGTAGTTTCCTGCAGATATTTTCTTGCCAGCTATGCCAGCTATTGGGCACAGAAGGCATCCTCCATACATGTATGGAGGGATTGCTTGGAGCCTAAAGCTTGTTCAACAAGCTTGTTACATGTTTTTCTATAAAACGGAGGCCCTTTCTCCCTTCTCCAGGTTCAGAATTTTGGCATTGAGCTATACATACACACCTATCTCTATAGTGCTCATTTCTCTTCATATTTGTGCCCAAAAGTGCCTTTTCTTCACATTTTTGCACACAAACACCTAGTGAAACACCACACTCTTGTTGTTGAGGCACCTTGAGGTTGTTTTTGGAGTTTTTGGATTGCTTTTGATCCAAAAAGGTTGTTGGAGTTGCTTCCTTGAAGTTGTTCTACAAGGGTAAGTTTCTAACCCCTTAAACCTTGGTTTTTGTTTAAGCTTTTGGCCCTATTTGCATGCTGATTTAGGCCTAACTTTAAAATACAAAAATCTCTGATTTTAAGTGCTTAACATGTTTGTTTAAGGCTTTGTTGGTGTTGGGGGTGGTCTACCCCTTCTTGTGCCTTGTTTGGCCTTTTTTTTTTGCTATCCTTTTAAGCTATTGGGACCACCTCCTTTTGGCCTTCTCACCACTGAAACTCAGAGGAATTTCAGTGGTGGAAAGTGTGTTTTGAGGTCCTAAATAGGAGGGGGTCATCCCCTCTCCTTATATCTTGGTTATTTGCTTTGTTGGCCTCATGTTTGAGCATGTTTATCTAGCATATGTTGGCTCCATCTCAGCCTATTTTTGGCCTTATTTCAATGTGGCATACCGCTGTTTTGTCTTAGTTTAGGCTACCCTTGCATGCTTTATACACTTGTAGTGTAATCTTCACAAACTAGCCTTGTATGCTTAAGGTTTTGGCTCACCTTTTTAGCATGTTTTGGTCCTATCTCAACAAGTTTTTGGTGTCATTTTAGCATGCCTTAGCTCTGTTAAGGGTTGGTTTGATAGCCCCTTGCATGCTCCTTGCATTTGTAGTGCATTTTCATTCACTAGCCTAACATGCATCATGTTTTGGACCATCATTCTAGCATGTTTTTGGCTCTACTCTAGGAAGTTTTTCTTCATGTTTTGCCATGCTTAAGCTCTATTTGAAGTTGTTTTGGTCATGCATGCCTTGCTTTGTATAGCCATAGTGCATTCTAGCTCACTATCTTTGAGTTTCCAAGTCACTAGCATGCATTGCTTGGGCCATTTGCATGATTTGGCATCATTTGTTATGTGATTTCAGTGCATGTAATGTGGCCATACACTCGCATCTTTCACTCTTTTAATGCTTTGGAAGGTTTGTGCCTTATGCCTTAAATATGAGCCATTGTGTATGCCATCTTGCCTAGGCTTTTGGGCTGCCATATCAGTGCATTTTTGGTGTTATTTTGACATGCCATAACTCTGATTTTTATTGGCAAAGTCATCTCATGCTTGGTTTTGGTAGGTGTAGTGTAATCCTCATTTTTGGCCTTGCATACTCCATGCTTCATGCCCTTCATGCTAGCATGTGTTAGCTCTAGTCCATGCATGTTTTAGCAACATTTTGGCATGCTCTAGGACTGTTTTGGGTTTTCTTGGCCATAAGCTTCATGTATTGCATAACTGTAGTGCAATTGGCCTTGCGAGCCTTGAGTTTTGAGGTATCTTGCACGCTTCATTTGTGACATATGCATGATTTGGCATCATTTAACATGTTATTTCAGAGCATATAGCATGCCCATATTCTCACTTCTTTTATTCTTTGAATGCTTTTAAGGGTTATGCATTATTGCCTTGTTTGTGGCCTAACTTGTATGCATGCATGTCTAGGCTTTTGAGCTCCCATCTCAGCATGTTTTGGTCTTTGTTTTGACCTAATTGAGCTCTATCCGTGACTGGTTCAGTCATTTGTGCCATGTATTACATGCCTCTTGTGTAGCCCCTCTTGGTGGCCTTGTGCCTTAGGCCCTCTTGCATGCTATGCTTTTATTGTTTGAATGATTTGGCATCAGTTCACACTTGATTTCAGTGCATATAGTGTAGCTACACTTCCATATTTGTCACTTCTTGATCATGTTTGAGGGTTGTACTCTTATGCTTAGTTGATGAGCCATTGCATGTGCATGCATTATCTTGCATTTCATGCCATCATTTCGGAGTATTTTGGCCACTGTTTTGGGCATGATTGAGGTCTGTCCATATTCGGTTTAAGTCCATTGAGCATGTTGTTTGAATGTTGTTGTTTGCATTGTGTTTGCATGCTTGTTGCATTGCATTATGTTTGCATGCATTGCATTTTGTTTGCTTGCCATTAGGTTTGATAAGTTGATCATGTTGCATTGCATGTGTTTGGGTTGAGTGTCAATCCAAACACGAGGAACAAGGGGAGTTTCATACTTGAAGTGATGAAACGTGCCTCATTTCTCGGTCGCCGACCCTTTTGATCATACATGATAGAGGTTAAGGCCCTTATGTGTTATTTGTGCATTCATTGACATTGATTTGTGGAAACTTGGCTTCTCGGTCATTATGCATTGCGATGCATGGTTGGTGGCCCGAGAGTCGAGAACTACACTCTCTTGAGCCTAAGAAATGATAGGGAGAGTGGTTGTGCACACATACCTTGCAAATACACTGTCGTGCCCTTTTTTGTTCTCTGTTGCAGCAAACTGGAGTTGGGCAACATTTTCTGGTCGGCAGACTAGTAAAAGTGGCTGGCCGACCACTTTTTCTGGTCTGCAGCAAATGTAAGTGGTCTACAGGTGGTCTACAACACCACTAAGTGGTCGGCAGCCTTCCTGGAGGTCCCCATGATGGAGTAGAAGCTATCTGGAGCTTTGTGTAGTGTCCTAAGAACAATTGCAAATAGAGGCAAGTTGGGGCACGGTGATGGATTTCCGAACGAGGCGATTGAGCATGCATGCATTTCTCGTCTCGAGGCTCCTGTTTTATTGCTTTGTTTAGCTAGTTAGCTATTTGGTTTTGTACTTAATTAGTTAATACGCTTAACTAGTCAATTTGTATTGTAATAACTAATTAGTTAACTAGGATTAGTTAATTAGTTTCATTTTGTAATAATTAGTTTAATTAGCTTAGATTAGCTAGTTAGCTTATTATTCGGACCCTCCGTCGAGAGGGCACAACTGTTGTAATAAGCGTGCGTGTGTGTGATGCATGTCTTCCAACCCCCATTTCTTTTTCCCTTTTACTTATTAGCTTTCGATGGTTAGTTTTAGGGCATGTTTCAATTAGCATCCTTATGCTAGCATGTTTGCATTCATTCATTCGTCTTGCATGCATCGAGCTCGACGCATCATACAAACTGCATTGTATTTCAATACCTATTTGAATACATGTATTAACTGTTGCATTCACATGACATCTTAGAATAGCCAAGCCTATCTTAAATGCATTTTGCATGCGTTGCATTAGGCATTCTTGACATAGCTAAGATCATGCACAATTACTAACTAGATTCTGTTTTGGCTCGGAGTACACTGTGAGGGTTTACGCTTTAGCATCCTTGCATGTGCGTAAGTGATTGCCATGATTAGCATGCTTGCCATGAGGCTAACTGCTTAAGTGTTTAATTGCATGAAGGCCTGTGGATGAAGGCTTCATTGCTCGAATTGGGACAATTCATCAAAATGTGCGTTTTAAGCCCACTTGAGGGTGGTAAATCCGCGTCTTAGCCTATTTGCGAGTAGCACTTCCAAAACCATTTTCGAGAAACAAACATGAGATGTTATGTTCCAATTCTTGTGATTGAGTCTATACTTGTGTGCTGTGCGCATCACATAGTAAGCTAGCTAATAAATCAGAATAAGAACACATGTGTTTTCAAAAACAACATATCATGTTAGTAGAGGCCGATCTCTGATCGGGCGACCGGGGGTGCTCATTTCAGGACCTTCCCCTCTCGTACCCAAGTAACCGAGCCGAGGTAACTTTGGTGATGACGGACACGTGGCCTTAGGCACGAGTCATGGTTTCCTAAATTTCCCAAAACAAAATATTTAGGTGGCGACTCTTAAATCTGGCAAAGCAGTCCATGTTTGGGCTTTTTGATTAAAATCGATTTTCCAAAACGATTTGCTGGATTTGGACTCTTTGGTGATTTATCAGTCTTACATTGCACTTTGTGAGATTAGATTTAGAACCGTGACAGGAGTCCGAACTGTAGTAGCTAAGAACTACAATTCGCGCCCTCGCGCGCGGAGCGGAGTTCGGGCGGTCTACAGTAAGTCGTGCTAAAAGTCAATCTAGTGCCCAAGGCACTTTGTAAACTCTACCACAACCGAGCAGTGAAACGTGGATCTCTATCCGAAACAATCGTCACAGGGACCCCGTGCAACCTCACTATGTCCCTAATATACAAGTTGGATAAATAATCTACCGAGTCAGTTACGCACATAACAATAAAATGCGCCGACTTAGTCAACCGGTCAACTACCACCCAAATATCATCATTACCCCGTTGAGTCCTTGGAAGGCCCACAACAAAATCCATCGTGATATGTTCCCACTTCCACTCAACTATAGGCAAGGGTTGCAACAAACCCGCTGGCCTCTGATGCTCGGCCTTCACTTGTTGACAAGTAAGGCATTTTGATACAAACACAGCCACATCCTTTTTCATACCTCTCTACCAAAACTGGCGACTAAGGTCATGATATATCTTTGTGCCTCCTGGATGCACCACAAGGCGCGAATGATGAAACTCTCGTAGTACTTCCTCTCAGCAAGACTCCGGTACAAACAAACGGTCACGGTATCTCACACTCTGGTCGGGATACACAGTCAAACCTCTTTCTACCTTTCCATTGGAAATCTTCTCTCGGAGTGATTTCACCTCAAGGTCACCCTTCTATGCTTCCAACACTCGATTCACAAGTGTAGGTTGTGCAACTATTGAGAACAAAGCGGCGAATTCAACAGACTCGCCCAGTTGCAAGTCAAACTCATTAAGAGTACCCAACATTTCCCATTCTCGAATGGCGATAGAAGCTACACTACTAACTAGTTTTCTACTCAAGGCATCGGCCACAACATTGGCCTTCCCGGGATGATAATACAACTCAAAATCATAATCCTCTATGAATTCCATCCACCTCCTCTGTCTCAAATTTAAGTCTTTCTATGTAAATAGATATTTCAGTTCTTGTGATCAGAGAACACTTCAAATTTCTTACCATACAGGTAGTGCCTCCAAATCTTCAAGGCAAAAATCACCGCTGCTAACTTTAAGTCGTGAGTAGGGTAATTCCTCTCATGTGTTTTCAACTGTCGTGAGCCATAGGCTACCATTTTACCCTCTTGCATCAATACACAACCTAAACCTTCCCGTGAAGCATCACAATAAACTGAATAACTCAAACCCCTCTCGAGTATAATCAATACTGGAGCAGTGGTGAGTCTAATGTTGAGCTCTTGGAATGACCTTTCACAAGTCTCAGTCCACACAAACTTGATTTCCTTTCTAGTCAACTTAGTCAAAGGTGAAACTAGTCTAGAGAAATCCTTGACAAACCGACGATAATACCCGGCCAACCCCAAGAAACTACGAATCTCGAAAGCATTCTTAGGTTGTGCCCAATCTTGCACTGCCTCTATCTTGAATGAATCTACAGTCACCCCTTCCCTTGACACTACATGCCCTAGGAATTTAACCTCTTCCAGCCAAAAGTCACATTTCCCAAACTTAGCATACAACTTACGGGCTCTAAGTAACTCAAGTACTACTCGTAAATGTTCCTCGTGTTCCTCCTCAGAAGGTGAATAAATCAAAATGTCATCCACAAAGACCACGATAAAACGATCTAAGAATTCATGGAAGATCCGATTCATTAAATCCATAAACACAGCTGGAGCATTAGTTAGCCCAAAAGGCATCACAAGAAACTCGTAATGGCCATACCGCGTACGGAATGCCGTCTTCGGGATATCTTCCTCCCTTACCCTCAACTGATGATAACCCGATCTCAGGTTTATCTTAGAGAAACAACAAGACCCCTTCAACTGATCAAACAGATCATCTATACGAGGCATTGGGTACTTATTCTTAATAGTAACCCGGTTCAACTTTCTGTAATCAATACAAAGCCGTAATGCTCCATCTTTCTTTTTAGCAAAGAGAGCCGGCGCTCCCCAAGGTGAAGTACTAGGGCGAATAAAACCCTTATCTAACAATTCCTGGAGTTGAATCTTCAACTCACTCAATTTAGCAGGTGCAAATCTATATGGGGCCATAGAAACCGGTGCCGTGCCAGGCACTAAATCAATAGAGAACTCAATCTTTCGGTGAGATGGTAAACTAACAAGATCCTTGGGAAAAATATCCGAATATTCACAAACTACCCTCGGCAATTCAACCTGAATTTCATCACACTTACTATTCAAAAAGCTAGCAAGGAGACAACTAAGTTCACTCTGCCCATGCGGATCATATACCGGTGATAAGACTCTATCCATCCGGTCCCCCAAAAAATAAAAGCAATCACCGCTCAAGGTATATACAATAACCTTCTAACGATAGCAATCTATAACAGCCCGGTATGACGATAACCAGTCCATACCCAATATGACATCAAAACTAAGCATGTCAATCAACACAAATGCAAAAGGTAATCAGCGACCAGCAACCTCGATGTCAGAATCCCGGCATCCCTGTGTCAAGACAGTCTGACCACCAATAGGTGACTCTACACAAATAGGAGATGCTAACTGTGCCAACTCCAAACCCAAAACTGATGCAAACGCATACGAAATAAAAAAAATGGGATACACTCGTATCAATCAACACATTAGCAACTGAATTGCAAAACAAAAAGGTACCTCTCACTATAGAAGGATCAGGTACAAGATCTGGCCCTACAACTGTATACATATGTCCAGTAGGCCTCTGCTCAACCTACTCAGCCCTCGGAGCATAAGCCTGATGCACAGACTGAGCTGAAGAGACTCCTTGATTGGCCCTTGAGGCCTGTGCTGACTGTGTTGGCTGGTAACGTTGTGTCTGTCTCGAACCAGACGCACTAGGTGTACCACTCAACTGTGGGCAAAACTTCTTCAGGTGCCTCGCTTGCCCGCACTGATAACAAGTGAGTGGCTGGCTTCTTCACTGACTCTGGCTCTGGCTCTGAAAACGAGCCGAAGATGATACTGTTTGCTGTCCTCCTCCCCTCTGAGGACAAGCTGGAGACTTGTGGCCCAACTGACCACACTTAAAGCAAGTAAAATCTCCCTGCCCACCTCTCCCAGAACCTAAACTCGGTATTGGAAAAGTGGACCTCGACTGAGTTCCCTAAGACTGCTGAGGGTAGGAACCCCTCTGCCTCTTATTGTCTCCCTGATTATCTTGACTCCTTCTGGAGCCCCTCATCCTTTCGTCTTCTACCTGCATAATAGTTTCAAGGTGGGCTCCAGACTGCAGAAGGCGCCGATAATCTCTAGTCATGGAACCGGCAACTTTATATATTAGCCCGGTCCTTAACCTCTTTTCAAACTCCAAACAACGGTGCTCCTTAGTCGCCACCAACTCAGGTGCAAACCTCGACAGACTAGTAAAGGTTACTTCAAACTCAGCCACTGGCATGTTCAACTACAACAATTTATATAATTGATCTCTCAACTTCTCCCTAACCGTGGGAGGTAGAAACTTATCCTGAAAAGCCTCAACAAAAGCCTCCCAAGTTCCTCCAATGCGTCCACGCGCATACTTCCACCACTAACCCGTATCCCCCTTTAACTGGAAAGAAGCCAAGGTCATTTTCAACTGATCATCCTCGATGCTAAGCATCTCGAATGTCGTCACTAACTGTTCTAGCCACTTATCTGCCTTCAATGGCTCCTTAGGATCACCCAGAAACTCATATGGATTCGACTGGATTCCCTCTTTAAGAAAGATGGCCCTGCTTCAGCTACTTGGGCTCGGACTTGATTCTCAGCTTGGAGAATGTCCATAGATTCTCTCAATGCTCCGGCCATTTCACGGGCTAAGGCACCCATGGCCTGTTGATTAACCGGTTCGGCCACATTGGCTTGACCAACTCCTTCTTCCTGTGCCGGAATATCATCCGGTAAAGGTATCTCATGCCTCCTAGGCCTACCACGCCTATTACCACCACGTCCACGTCCTGACATCCTAATAAAGGTAAAAATAGGAGATTAGCACATTCACAAATGTGACGACGCTAACTCACTTGTGTCCTAATACATTGGACAACAATAAATCATTCCATGTAAGAACATAGTCACAGAAACACATATGAATTTTAATTCCCAGATAATGACCGTCCCGCGACGTTGCTACAGTTCCAATTAGAAATAGTAGTGATCAAGTACTTTTCCAATAGGACTTCCAGAAAACCGTAGACTCAATCAACATCTTAAGAATTAAATCCCATACCTACATAATCACATAAGCAAGTTATCACATAAGCATACAATACATGCTAACGTCTCAATCAAGCGAGACAAACCCATTGTGGTACTAACTACTTCCCACGTATCCAAAGTATTCAAACCCGGTACGCTCTGATACCAAGTTGTGATGCCCCCAAAATAATACAATAAAGATAACTCATATGCGGAATAAATATGAGAAACAACATACTTTCATACATCAGAGTTCACTATTTAACAACCAGTTAAATGCCATGCAGGCTTACATCTTTCCAAGTCATTGCTTGGTTACACAAATTGAGTCTCGCTCATTACATCTTAAGCCTCGACTTTACAAATAACAAACATACACACATAAGGCATAAATAAGAAGCCCTTGCTTCCCGATAGTCCATCCCCGCTATTGCCTTGGAGAAGACATCTCACCTGCACCTGAAAATGGTATTCCCATATAGGGTGAGCCAACAGCCCAGTAGAAATAATCTAACACAATATATGAGGTTTAGCAAAGGTATAAATACCACGTGTATAAACAATACCGATACTAAAACATCCACAAGGCCTACATATTCATATGCCACTAACACCAAACTTCATTTCCTTTTTCCTTTAATTCATTTCAAGTTCATATATGCTACTCAATTCATGAGTTAAATTCATTATCTTTCAACAACTAAAATGAGACTATAACTCAATGTTTTCCAATTATGCAAAACACACATAAACACTTCAAATTTGCCATTTTACGGATATTTTATCCGAAGGAATCGGCATCCATGTATATTTTCTCAAATATGCCATTTTATGGATATTTTGTCTGCGGGAATTGGCACCCATATATGTTTTCTAAAATATGCCATTTTACGGATATTTCGTCCTTGAGAATTGGCACCCATATATGTATATGATTTTGGGTCTTTCACCCAGGACACTCCGGCCAGCTTGCTTTTAGCGGAGTCCATCCCCTTTCTCCTCCCAAATAAACATACATATACAATGTATTTATAAACATAGTCATATGCAATGACAACCAACATTTGATTAGCATTAAATCGCCTAATCCTCATGTAATTTCTATAACAATTATAGCTATCCTCCACCGATAGCCCAATACATTTATCTGTAAACAGATATTCAATCTCAAGATAAATAGTTTATTCACAACTTACAAAAGTGTAAGATAATACATATCTAATTTCACCATCTATACCCATAACCTTCTAATTTCACATTTTCAATGTTAATCCCAATTATTTATGCAAATAATTATTTAAAATCAAAATTTGGGCAAAGTCTCCCTCTCTCCAAATATCAACCCAAACACCAAAATCAACTATTTTGGCACAGCATGATCTTATATTCAAGCCTCATACTCATTTACTTCATATTCATCAAATACCCATGTTTTCATTTCACACCCAAATCCTAGATTTGTCCAAACCACAACCAAATCTCATCATCTATACACAATAGCAAATAACTAAGCTAAAAACCATATTAGAGTGTAGAAAATCCCTACCTCAAGTTTAGAAGAAGAAAAGAGTTGAAACCCCCAAAATCAACGACAATGAAACTCGATCTCCACCGCACACAACGAAGCCCTCGAGAAGTTACACAACTTTGACGAAGGAACTATGGCCAAAATCCCAATGGATTTGGAGAAATCAAAGAGAGAAGATGATTTCTAGAGAGAGAGGCTCTAGATCTGGATTTTTGAGACTTCTAGAGGGAGAGAGGAAGCAGAAAAGTGATCTAAAATGTCACTTTCTCGACGTGTTATAACATGGTCCGCTCGAGCGTGGAAAGCCCCACTTGAGCGTCAAACACAGACTCCTGCTCGAGCGTAAAAACCTGCGCTTGAGCATATTTTTTGCAGACACAGTCCCCACTCGAGCGCTCGAATGCTCGCTCGAGCATGGAGCAAAATTTTGTGAAGCCCGCTCGAGCGGAAGAGCCAAATTCTGGGCAACAAAGGCTTGGAAAAACAAGCAACCAACCTGTTCCAAACACACAACCATAACCCAATAACCAACAATAAGGGGAAGACAAGGGAAGCAAGGCATGAACCACCATCCAAACAATACAAACCCGAGTCCGGAACACCACAAGAGACGGGTCAAAACCAGGGTCGCTATAGAAATGATATTGTTTACTGAATGAATGTTTGTCCTATTTTATGAACTGTACTCATGGCATCCATAGCAACTGACTGTTACTGTTACTGCGACTGTTTCTGCTACTGCTACTATTACAGAAATCTCTATCAGTTCCTATCCTTGGAACTACTGTTACTGTATTGATGGCCATCAACTGACTTTTCGGTCTATTAAGACCTACTGTACTGTTCTGCTATTGGATGTACCACGTATGAATGCTATGATTTCTAAATGATTGACAAGACATGAAATATGAGACATTGATTGAATAACTGATCTACAGATGTAATTGACTGTGTTAATTACTGAAAGGACATTCATTCTTAACCCTTTACACATTCATTATTTACTGGGCTTTAGCTCACAGTTTATTGTATATATGTAGGTGGTTAGGCACTGGAGCAAAGTTAGCGGCGTCAACCTAATTTCGTTTCGTCAAGCCAACATACTGTGCCTCACCACGAGGTTCCAAACCGTTATTGTCAAGGCTTTGTTTTGGGCGGCTTAAATCCATATCTTTTGAATGAATGCCATATGGAGTCAAGTGAATGTTTCATAAGTTGTTTTGGCTTTGGGATTTAATTTCCCAACATGTCTTTTATTTTGTATTTAGACGTGTTTTGGACTTCATTTTTTACATATATATTGAATATGGACTCGGACTTATGTCTGTATTGGTATCTATATATATATATAAGTTGTTTGTGCATTTAAGTCCTGACAGCTCTTTGGACATTATGTTTTAATATTTACAGGCTTCCGCCGGCCCCTCCTATTGTATAATTGTTATTACTGTTAAGTAGGTCTTTGGTAATCACGGATTACTGACCGGTTACGATGCTAAACCCTTAGGGACGGGTTTGGGTCGTGACAGGTAAATTACACTGACACCTCCTGTTATTTCTGTGTAATGCAAATCCTTCTTACATTTAAAAAATTACATTTTCTTTCCTGAAGTTTGTAACCTCATTACAAAATACCTTTTGGATTGCTGATGTCATACTCTAAAATTTTTTAAATGACCATCTTACTTTTTTTCCTACCATTTATTCTTCCTATCATCATGATTACATTTTACAACTTTTCATCATTAAATTCTACCTGAACATATTTTTATTGAGTGATGATATACAAATATAAATTTTATATAGAATTTTCAAACACAATGATATAGTTTAATGGTGACATTTCACTTTAAAACAAAATACCTATAAACATGATTTATATTTACAACAATATCACTATCACAACATTTTTATGATATTTTTTTATATGAATTTTTATATATGAATATAATTTTTTGATTTTTATTTCCACCATTATATCTAGATTAAATTGATCTAGATATATTTTAAAAGTATAAAATTTGTACAAAAAATGTAAAAAAAATTCATTGAATACAACAAAATAAGATATTGTATTGAATTTTTATATTTTTATATTTGGTGGATTTAAAAAAATTACAAAATATCATACTTCTTAAGTATATCTAGATTAGGTGTATCCAAAAAAATAAAAATTACTTGAAATATTTAAAAAACAATTCAGTAAAAAAAAAAAAAATGAAAACTAAAAAAATTCAATTTTTTTGTGTGAGTTAAACTAAAGAAGATAATTGTTATTTCCCTTGAAATGACATGAACAAAATATTTACATTATTTTATTATTTTATATGTATAAATGCTAAGGGGTATGTTATTTTAATCTGACAGAGGGGTAAATGTAACTTTTCAAATGTGAGGGAGGGATATGTATTGAACAGAAACCTCATGGGGTGTCAGTGTAATTTACCCTTGAATATTTGATCGTTGATATATTTTTACACTTTTAGGTAGTGTTTAGTTAAATAAAATGATTGTAGAATGAAATTAATATTATTACACAATACATTATATATATATATATATTATTTAAATTACATAAAATCGCGCATGTGAACGTCTAGTGTGAATAACATAAATACGTAGATTTATATATGGTAAGTTTCACATAGACATTGTTTGTGTGGTGGTATTCAAACTGTAGATAGGACTCCATGTCAATTCTATGGAGTAGTGCATTGTTTGGTTGAAAATTGGTAAATCAGATTAGGAGTCCAACCGGATTCCATGTCCTTCATATGTGAGATTTTTTTGTCAATTCAAAAAATAATGTATCAATTCCTACATATGAGGGGCATTTATATTTCTGTTTAAGCATTAAAATTCATAAAGTAGATTGAAACAATCACATGAAGTAATTGTAATCCATATCACATGGTTGGACTTATTACTATTAAATATATAATTTATCAGGTTATTTTACTTTTTTCTATGTGTATGTATGTAGAAACCACTTTGTAATAAAAAAATGAACAAATAAAACACCTAACTAACATTGTAATATTATTATTATTTAAGGTAAAGAAATAAAGCATTCAACTAACATTATAATATCATTATTATTATTTTGAAATAAATTAAGTACCAGAAATTGAAAGAAAAAAGTATTTTTACAAAATTCATTCATTCTCTAGTTTGATCATCTTTACAGTTAAACTTTGGTAATTTGTTGTATTGCTATTTTCCATTTTATATTGATATTCGTCATTTTATACTTCTTCTGCTATAATCTTCATAGATGTGCGATTCTTGTCATTCATCTTGTCTAACATTGTGATAAATATGTATGTATGTCTAGAAACAAGTCTTAGCGCCTTGTAAATTTGACATATCGATTCCTTTGTCGAGAATGATGTTCTGAAATTACATTTATGATAAATCATTTCATTAGTGATTGTAACAAATCATGAACATTTTTTTTATTTGTTCATCAGAATTGACATACAAGTTCATACCATTGGTATTGTCCATCTCTTTTTCTTTCCCTGTTCTGACTGATAATCTGGAAAAAAAAAATTTAATTAAAACCAAGAGGGAAAAAAAATTAATATGAGCTATACATGAGTAGGGGAAGTGCCTATATTGAACTATTTGGTAAAAAAAAAAATGAACATGTATCAACCAATAAAATGATTGAACTTACTTCACTTAAAAAATTTAACTTAGACCAAAGTAAAAATTAGTTATTTTGCTAGAAAATCCAATTAGTTCATATGTATGAATATGTGGGTTTGAAAAGCCATAAAGTAGAAGGGAAATTACTGTTATATATATATATATGTTCAGATGTTTAAACATTAATTAAGTGGTAAAAAAGCATAGCAGTAGTAATAATGGGAACTTTAAGGTTGCGTTTGGTTTAGTTTTGGAATTATAATTCTCTTTTTGGAGTTATGATTTGAGTGTGGAATGGTGAGTTGAGTTTTGAAAGGAGAAAATTTGTTTGGTTATGAGTTTTGAAAAGTGTTTTAAAGGAATTTTTGAATTTTGAATTTTGAAAAGAGCGGATTGGGTCTACCCTGTTGTTCGCCCAGACATCCTCCCGGATGTCCGGCCGGTTGACCAGAATAGTGAATTTTTTTAATTTTTTTTTTACAATTGCAACCTGTTATTTGAAAGAAAAAAAAATATTTGTTTTAGATATTTTTTAAATATAGAAATTATTTTTTTTAGATTTTTTATAAAAATAATTTAACAATCCCATCACTAACCGTCTTCAACACTATATCATCAAAAGAGTTTTGAAAAAAATTTTGAATTGAGTTTTGAGTTGTGTGTTTGGTTATGAGTTTTTAAATTAATTTTTGAATTGAGTTTTGAGTAATTTTGAGTTATGTATTTGGTTATGAATTTTGAAAAGTGTTTTGAAATTTTTGCCTTTGGAATCTTTGGAATCATGATTCTAAAGGCAAACCAAACGGAGCCTAAGTGTTTTTAACATTAAAAGCTTAAATTCTTACAGATGAGAATCTTGGTGCATTCCAAAAGGTATTCTACTTTCAAAATTACAACCAGGTAAGAGTTAATCAACTAATATTATCATGTGGCCGACAGGAAAGAGTTAATTTATCAAAGAAGAATAGTTTTACACCCACAAGATAATCAAAATAATATTAGGAATGAATATCTTTAAAATTAAAGTAGGAGCACAAGGAAAATTAACCTCTGCAGGCGGATGTCAATCAGCAAGCTGAAAAGCTACAAGGTCATGGAAAAGGCAGCCATAATAGTATTGACTAATTAGTGTAGTATTCCCTTCTAATAATTCCACAATTTTGGACAATGCTTTGAAGATGCTCTCCTCTTCTGATATCACAAAAGCCACTTCCAAATCTCAAAAACCTAGAATGATAAGTTGGCTACTACTATTAGAAGAGTAATTCAACCATTAAACACGTAAAAGTGAATTTGAAATCATTGCAATGACTCTCTAGTTTAGTTTAAGTACAACGGAAAAAACCCAACAGAACTATGAATGAAGAACGGAAAAAAACAAAAAGGCTGCTACTTGTATAAAGCCTAACTTGATAAATCGGCGGTTTGTCTACGAATTAGAGTAGGCTATTATATTTTGATCCATTTGTACAACTATTTGGTTGTCAAACAGAGTTGATTGAAAGACAATGTGATCAACTGTTTGGTTTTGAAATCCAAAACAAAGTGGGTAACAAAGAATTAAGATGTTATGATAATTCAGAATAACGAATTATCTCAAAAAAAAAAAAAAAAAGAAAAAAAAAAAGAAAAAAGAGGAAACAATTTGAGACTACTCAGCCCACTATTAGTGGTTTTAACAAAATCACTCACTCAAATTGATTGTGGGTTTATACTGTTTAGGTAATACCCTTGAGTGGTGTAAGACCCTTTTCAATTAGTAGACGATATTGTACGTAACCCATGAAGCCACAAGCACTCGTTGTCCAGAAATTTATTTTATTAGATACAAATATTATGAATGATGATGCATATATTATAATACAAATAGTATAATTGAACATGAGTTATGAGTCTGAAACAAAGAACTTGACAACTTCACAAAGTACCAATAGTACCAATACGTAATGTAAATGTATTCAGAAAAGTCAAACCTTTTGGAAGAAAAGTTCTCCGAATCATCCAAGGTGTTTGATAGTAGATTGTGATATTTCAAGGTGTTTGGTTGTTTTAAGGTGTTTGAATTTTGAAAGATATTTGTGGTTGCTTGTGGTTTTGCTAATGTTTAATAAGTTTTTGAGAGTATTTGTGAGATACGTAAAAAGTAAAAAATATGACAATTCTTTACACTTTTATAATAGTAGTAGATAGATAGATAGATTGATATAGACTCCTAAAATATTATGGGAAAAATTCAATTTATTATATATTTAAAAAAATTAGAAATAAGTGGTAAAATTATTAATAATTAAAATTATAAAATTTTTGATAAATTTGTATTAATTTTTTGGTTGAACCACTAAAAAGTAATTCTCCCAAATATTATCACCAAACTAACTAAGGTGATAAATAATTATATCTTAATTGGTTAATTTCTAATCAAATCAACAAGATTCTTTCCAATTTGGACTGTGATGTTTGTTCTCATAGAGCCCATTACATGTCTTATCTCGATAATTTGAATCGTTAACTTTTTAAATCATAACATGTAGATCATTCATAAAAAAAAAAAAAAAACAGATCGATTCGATGACTGTAGTCACTTTAGTTTATGACATTTTTTTGTAAAAAAATAAACGACAAATATTATTTGAAAACTAAATCATTTATTTTTTGGTTGACAAATATAATAAACTAACATGGTTGGTTCGACTCATTGAGTTAGAACTTGGAACTTGGGAGGGTGTTCTACCTCTAAGGCACATCACCATGTTGTGAGCCCGTGGGGGAGTCTTCTGAATTTATTCTGATGATCCAAACCATTCATATTGTAAGGTTTGTCAAGTAAATCATCCATTAAAAAAATAAATCAATTAGACATTTGTAACCTATAAGAAGACTAAATTTATGTTTAAAAAAATATAAATGGTTAACATAAATTTGATAAATTTTTTTTAAAAATGATTATGCATGTCTAATTGTGTGGGTGATTTTCCGATCACACTGCCCTCCTTAGTGAATCAGCTGTAGAACACAGGCAGAATAGATGGCTCCCTGCAATCTGCACAGAAAGAAAAGGCTCCGGCGGTGGTTCTTCCACCCGGGGGAACTCCGACGATCAAGTCAGTCTCAATATCTCTCAAAGATAATATAAGTGCTTAATTTACTGCTCAAAACTACAAATTGCGTACCTTAGATCCGCCGGGGGTGCCCTTCTTTTATAGTCTTTCTCTGTCCTAGTCCCACTAGAAGTCTCACTTCTATGGACTCCAACTCCGGATTTACCTTGGACTCTTTCAAGAGATAAGGATAGACTTCCCTCAGAATATCATCTGTATCCATCTTGTTGTCTTTCTTCATTCTAGGACTCCTGTCCCTTATCCGTTTATCCCGGACTCCGATATCTTCGGAGATAACCTCGGCAACTCCAAGATTACCTCGGCGTAACTACCACGACATGTGGCACCTCGGCTGATACTTCGGTATCACCTCGGCCACGTGTTGGTACTCAGAAAATACATCCCCACAACTGCCCCCTAGGTTCTATTACCTCGGCATTCTGAGGTGATGGAACCTATATTGAACTTTTTTCTCGTACATCGGCTTAAGAACCTTATAGCCGAGATCATTTATTCCAGGCCGAAATGTCCTCTTTTCAAGAACGAGAATTCACACGAACTCTCCCAATGTGTATGAGCTGTCACGCACCATTTTACAACCGTTCTACTGACGCGTTTTTCCCTTATTGGTCCGTGCTGGCGACGCGCCTGTTGGCCGTCTTTTCTCTGCTTGCGCCGCCTGACGCATGCGTTAACCCAGGCGCAATAATTGCTTCTGATTTGCCGCCGTTTCATGTTTTGGACAAAAACGTTTGCCTCTCTCTTTCTTTTCACTTTTGCGTTTGAATATTTTACATTTTCTCTCTCTAAAGCTTTCTCTTCTTCGAATCTGCCATTGCCCCAAGCTCTGAGCTCTGCAACCATCTCCATCTACCATTTCTGCGAAGCTTTCGCCACTGTTGCCCCCGTCGTCTGATCTCGGCGAAGGTCAGTCCGGCCTTCATCTTTTCTGGTAAGCAACTGGCTTCTCTTCCCCAGTTCTTGATTGTTTCTGGAATTTCTTGTTGTTGCTGTTCTGTTTTAGCATTCGATTCGTGAATTTTCTTCCTGAATGATTCTTATTTCATGCTTCTGTATATGTCTCTTGCATTGTTTCTTGGTCTTCCACCCTTTGTGTTTCCTGAATCTGAAATTCCGTTTCTGTTTTCTGCTTTTTTTGTATTTTCTCCAGATTCGTGCTTTCGATCTCTGCCTTCGTAGTTCTTAGGTTTGGGATTTGTTTATAGAACCTTTAATTCTTAGGGAAAACTGCAACAATCTTTTGCCAGTATACACCTAGGTTTAAGCCGAGGTATCAGTAACCCTTCAAGATCACACTGTTTCTGTAGCCAAGTGCCTTTGCTCCAAAAGCCATGGGTATGTGGAGACACAGAGTAAATTCCCCAACCAAACTCGAATTCTTTAGGCAAGAGTTCTCTATCCCTGCCGATGTTCACCTTAGGCTAGCTGGGGATGACGATTCCATTATGCCTACTGATAATACAATGCCCTTTCCCGTTATAGCGTTTATTGAGTGTGGACTTCGGCTCCCACTTAATCCCCTTTTTCGTGAAGTTCTCCACTACTACACTTTGAACCCTATGCAACTCACCATCAACTCCTACAGGATACTTAACGGTATAATAGCCTTAGCTCAACAGGAGAATGTTAGAATTACTCTCGCCGACATCCAATTCTGTTACACTATGTGCGCTCTCAATCTGAAAGAAAAGGGCTTTGTATATTACGTTAAGCCAAGGTCTACCGAATTTAAAATTGTAGCCGACCTCCCAGACTCCAACAAAGGGGCTGGTGATGATTATCTCATTGCTTCTGGAAATTGGGAGTTTGGCCCAGACGAAGAAGTCCATCTCTACCCTCTTCCCCGAACAGTTAAAGAGGGCAAGGGTAAGAGCGCAGCTTCAATTACTTAGCTGTTGTTTGTTTTTCTCCAAGTATACAAGAGTTTTTATTTGTTTCTGATGTTGTGCTCCTTGTTGCAGACGTTCGTAAGCCTCCCAAAAATTTTCGCCAGTCTTACTTCCTCGGCAAAGACTTAAAGAAGCTTCTGGATCTTCCTATCCAAAAGCGAAAAGCTCCAGTCTTACTGAACTTCATCCCAACACACAGATCAACTCTTCCCGACGTTCCAAGAAAGAAGAAAAAGAGCCCATCCACAGCCACAACTCAAACCACATCTACATCCTGGACAGATCAAGGTTCTACCTCTGACCCAGCCGATCTTCCATCCACTTCAGCCCAATACCTGATCCCACCAACAGAAAGAAATCGTCGCCGACGTCTCGTAAAAACTGCCGAGATGGTGCGCCCGAAGCCAGTAGTGCTAGACCTTCTCGCCGACCTTCCAGCCGACGTGGATGCTGTGCCATCCCAAACAATGCCTCCGCCAAAATCAAAAAGAATCAAGAAGGACCAGCCAAAGGCCAAGGCTACTGAGGCCGAGGATGAAGATGCTGTGCCCATCTCCAAGTTAACCGAGAGCCAGAAGACCACTTCTGCACCTGCCAAAAGATCTGCTGAGGCCCAGCCGTCGAGGTCAACTTAGCAAAAAAGGCCGAGGTTGTCTTCTGCGACGACTTCGGGGTCCAGGGTTCCCAAAGTTCCCTGGGAACCCAAAATTACACTTGAAGACAGGCCAGTCTATGCCAACGAAAGCGCCGCCGATGTCAACGTCGGCGTTGCACTCAGTACTGCAGTTCTCCTTGAGGGCGATCTGGAGCGTAACGCCCAGATGAGTAGATATGAGAATTACGCCCTTATGTTGCAGCATTCTGTTCAAGTAAGTCTTTGAATTTGATAACTTGTCTTTCATACTTGTAAAATTTTGAAATATTCTATAATAACTTATGCCATGTGTTCTTTTAGGCCATTCAACACGCCCACTCCTTCTCCATGCAAGCTTTTGAAATGGGGGAGGAGTTAGCCGAGATGAAGAAGGAGTTTGCCGCCCTCCAGAAACAAAACAGGAGTCTCCAAAATAAGATGAAAAAACTGGAGGATCAGGCCGAGGAGACAACTAAGGCTAAACAGATAGCCGATGAAAAGGCTGAGGCTGCTGAAGCTGTTAAAACCGTTGCTATAGCTCAGCAGAAAGAAGCCGAAGAAAAAGCGGCCCAGGCCGAGAAAGAGCTCCAGGAAGCGCTAGCTTCAAAGGATGCCGAGCTAAGGGCTGCCGATGACAAGGCATACGCCCAAGGCATGGCCGATGTGGCAGAAGATTATAAGCTTCAGGTCAAGCAAGCATGCAACAGGGGATTTTCCCTAGGTTGGAATTCTTTGGCCAAACAGCTTGATCTTCCTGCCGACTCGCCCTGGCGCAAGACCAAGGCCATTCGTCTTCCCTTTCCTTTTTCTCCACCTTCGACTCAGGTTGAAGAGGAAGCTGATACCGAAGCCGAGGTTGATGATGAAGGTGAAGATGAAGATGAAGCATTGGTCAGGAAACCCAAGGAAGCCATTGGAACCAAGTCACCTTCTCAGGGTGATCAAGTAATGGATTTAACCCAAGAAGAGGATGAGGAGGTTAAGAAGGTGCCCAAGGAAACCAGCCCCACCCACCTCTCATCTGACCTTCTGTTGGCTGAGCAAAGCGTGGAGAAGACCTTGGCCGAAATAGACGCCGAGATCGCGGCTGATAAGGAGGCCGAGGTTGTAATAGAGAAAAACACCGAGGTTGCGGCAGAAAAAGATGCAGAGGTTGCGGAGCAAAAAGATGCCGAGGTGGTTCTTCCAGAACCCTCCGAGGTTCCATCCCAATCATCTGTTCAAGTTGAAGAAGGACAGCCCTGATGCTTTTTGTACTTTGTTGTTTTTTCTTTGCTCTTGTTAATGTTCCCTGAACAATGCAAGCTCCTTCTTTATGGCCGATGTGCCTTTCTTTGTGGCTTTAGAACAATTTACTTCTGCTAGGCCACTGTGCCTCCTTTATATACAACTGTTTCTCTTTGAATGCTGTAGTCTTTAATTTCTTCTCTTTGCTTCTGTTTGATTCTATACTTAGAATATTTTGCATGATTTATATAAATCTTCCTTCGCTTAATCTCTTCGGGGTTACATACCTCGGGCATGTTTACCTGAGGTTTTACCTCGGCTAGGACTTCACCTGTGAACTTTTCATAAACTTCAACAAGTATAAAGCGTATAAACTTAATTCAACTTCATCTTGTAAATTGCTACAAATTTCAACAAGTGAAGGTAAACAATTATATCGGCTTAGCTTTAACTTGTAAATTGCTACAAATTTCAACAAGTAAAGATAAGGAATTTTTCTCGGCTTAACTTTAACTTGTAAATTGCTACAAATTTCAACAAGTAAAGATAAGGAATTATCTAACTTCGGTTAAACTTATTTTCTGTTCAACTCCGGTTAAACTTTATCTTAGATTTAACCACTGTTAAACATCTCGGCTTAACTTCGGTTAGGCATTACTGTCTTCTATCTGCCCCCAATGTGAACCTAAGTTCCACTTGGGTTCTCATTATTCAAAAGACAACGTTATGCATAATTTAATAAGTTCTGGAAAATTCTGGCAAGATTTCATTGATCATATCGGCAAAAACTCAAACAACATCTAATGATAAAAAAACTTTAAATTACAAGTGTTCCAAGGTCTAGGCAATGCTTTGCCTTCACTATCTTCGAGCCGATATGCCCCATTGCCTAACACCGAGGTGATTCTGTAGGGTCCTTCCCAGTTTGGGCCAAGCTTGCCCTCTCTGGGATCCTTCTTATTGCCGACGACTTTCCTCAAGACTAGGTCGTTGACCTGAAAATCCCTTGGGTTGACCTTCCTGTTATAAGCTTTGGCAAGCTGTTGCTGGTATGCTGCAAGCTGGATTGCAGCTTTCTCTCTTCTTTCTTCTAGTAGATCCAGATCTCGGGCTAAGAGCACATCGTTAGTCCCGTTCTCAACTCCCTGGGTTCTGATCCCTGGGATGCCGATCTCCAATGGAATGACTGCTTCTGTGCCATAAGCCATGGCAAAGGGGGACTCTCCTGTTGATCTTCTCGGCGTTGTGCGATATGCCCAGAGCACACTGGGCAATTCGTCTGCCCATTTTCCTTTTGCTGCCTGTAGCCTCTTCTTTATTCCATCCAGAATTACTTTGTTGGATGCTTCTGCTTGCCCATTACTTTGGGGAAAGCTTGGTGTCGAAAAGTAATTCTTTATCTTGAACTTTGCGCAAAAATTCTTGATGAGTTTGCTGTCAAACTGCGTTCCGTTGTCGGCAACAATTGCTCTTGGAATCCCAAATCTAGTGATGATGTTCTTCCAGATGAAGTTCTTCACATCCACATCTCGGATTTTGGCGAGAGGCTCTGCTTCTATCCACTTCGTGAAGTAGTTTGTTGCCACTAGTAGGTACTTCCGCTGCCCAGTCGCTTGGGGCAATTGTCCAACGAGATCCATGCCCCATTGGGCAAATGGCCAAGGGCTGGAAACCGGGTTCAGGTCGGCAGCTGGCTGATGTATCAAAGGTGCAAACCTCTGGCATTGTTCACACTTCTTCACATAGGCTTCGGCATCTTTTTGCATATAGGGCCACCAATACCCCTGGGTAATGGCCCTGTGAGCTAACGATCTGCCCCCCGCGTGGCTTCCACAAACTCCTTCATGAATTTCATACAAAAAGTCTTCAACCTGAAGAGGGTGTACACACCTTAAAAGAGGTCCAGTGAAGGATCTTCTGTAGAGATGTCCCTCTGCTGTCAGACTGAATCTTGTCGACTTCAATCTGACTTTGTGTGCTTCCTTTCGGTCTTCTGGCAGCTTTCCTTCTTTTAGGAATGCAATAATTGCATCCATCCAGCTTGGTCCCATGTCCACACATAATGCCTCTTGCATCGTGTTCGGTGGCTCTATGCTCGGGCCTTCTAGGTAATCGATCATTATTGTCCTTGTCTTTCTGGTTTGCATTGAACTTGCTAAATTGGCCAACGCATCGGTGTGGCTGTTATCATCTCAGCTAACCTGAAGAAGTCGGCAGTCTTGGAACATGTCTGCCAGCCTGATGACTTCTTTTGCGTATGCCGACATCCTTTCATCTCGGGCAGCAAACTCTCCTATAGTTTGATTCACTATAAGTTGTGAGTCACAAAAAACTATTACCTCATCTGCCTCTGCTGCTACTGCCAGCTTCAGTCCAGCAATCAATGCTTCATATTCCGCCTCATTGTTCGAGGCTTTGAACCCCAGTCAAATAGACTGCTCCAATATCTCCCCATCGGGGGAAATTAACACTACTCCTGCTCCTGCCTCCTGCCGGTTTGAGCTCCCATCAACAAAAAGTTGAAAGGAGTCGCCGATGTAAATGCTGCAGGGTCTGAGTTTTTCCTTCCTTGGTTCTTTAGCCTTTGGCTGGGCTTCTCCTTCCTTGTTTGGACATCGTTCATCTCGGCTCAACGGAGCCCGATGTTCGATGTATTCGGGCGAGAACTCGGCCACGAAATCGGCCAAGACTTGGCCCTTAATTGCTGTTCTCGGCCTGAACTCCAGGTCATATTGGCCCAAAACTACGGCCCATCTTGCTATTCTTCCAGTTAAGTCTCCTTGTTGCAACAAGGACTTCAGTGGGTGCTCTGTCAGAACCACTATCTTGTGAGCCTGAAAGTAATGGTTTAGCTTCTTTGAGGCCATTACCAAGGCCAGCATCAATTTCTCCAATGGTAGATACCTTGTTTCTACATCGGCCAAGGTTTTATTCACATAGTAAACAGCTTTCTGCTCTCCCTTCTCTTCTCGGATTATCACAGCACTTACTGCGTGCTCAGAAACTGCTAAGTATAGAAACAGCTCCTCCCCAGGTTGAGGTGTTGAGAGGACTGGAGCCGTGGTAAGATATTTCTTCAAGTCGGCCAGAGCGGCTTCACATTCCTCTGTCCATAGAAAATCCGCAGCCTTTTTCACCAGGTTGAAAAAAGGTTTACATTTGTCCGAACTTCGGCTTATGAACCTGTTTAGGGCTGCGGCCCTTCCAGTAAGCATTTGAACCTGTTTTGCCGATGTCGGACTCTGTAATTCCAGAATGGCCTTGATCTGGTCTGGGCTGGCTTCAATGCCCCTTCTAGTCACCAGGTATCCCAAGAACTTACCGGATCCGACTCCAAACGCGCATTTCGATGCGTTCAGTCGGAGCCGATATGTTTTGAGTATGTCAAAGACCTCTTTTAGGTCAGCAAGATGATCCCTTGGTTCCTTGGTCTTCACGACCATGTCATCAATATAGACTTCTACTGTTCGGCCAATCAAATGCTTGAACATCTTGGTTACCAGCCTTTGGTAAGTTGCTCCTGCGTTCTTCAACCCGAAAGGCATGACTCTGTAACAATACAGACCTTTGGGAGTGATAAACGCTGTATTCTCTTCATCCGGGGGGTACATGGCTATCTGGTGATACCCCTTATATGCGTCCAAGAAGCTCATTCTTCCATGTCCCGACGTGGCGTCCACCAACTGGTCGATCTTTGGCAGAGGGAAGCTGTCTTTGGGACAAGCTTTGTTCAAGTTTGTAAAATCTACACAGACCCTCCACTTGCCATTCTTCTTCTTCACTACCACGGTGTTCGACAGCCATGTCGGGTAATTAGCTTCTCTGATGACCCTGGCCTCCAGAAGTCTGTCCACTTCCTCCTCCACTGCTTCGACGTGTATCAACGTCGGTCTTCTGGCCCGTTGTATTACAGGCTTTGCCGACCTGTCGACGTTGAGTCTGTGACATGTGACCTCGGGGTCAATGCCAGGCATTTCATAAGGTGTCCAGGCGAACACCTCAATATTCTTCCTCAGAAAGGCTTCCAGCTCCCTTTCCTCTTATTCGGCTAATCCTGTGCCGAGAAGAAAGAAACGTTCTTCATCGCCCTCCTGGACGAAGATCTTCTTCAATGCTTCTTCACTTTTCTCGGTCGGCTCCTTGCCGACATCATCTAGGACCTTTATGTCCTCTTTTTCAACTTCTGCCTTCTCTGGTTCCCGAATGCTGCAGGTTAACTTCATTGCTGCCATGGAGCAATTTTTCGCCTGCAACTGATCTCCTCTAACTTCCTCAATCCCATGTTCTGTTGGGAACCGTAGCAGTTGATGCAATGTTGAGGGAACTGCCCCCATTGCATGCAACCACGGCCTCCCTAAAATGATGTTGTAAGGCGAGGGCGTGTCAATCACAATGAATTCCATCTTGATCTTCTTCGTGCCAGCCTGTACTTCCAAGCTTGTTGCGCCTAATGGCCATGTCGGCGTTCCATTGAAGCCGACCATCGGGCCGTTCGACTGATCCATGTCATCAGGGTGAAGGCCTAGCTCCTTGTAACATCTGACATACATGATGTCGCAGGAGCTGCCTTGATCAATCAAGATGCGTTTCACCTGGCACTCCCCAACCTGGAGGGATACTACCAAGGCATCATTGTGCGGGTGCTGAACCATATCTAGGTCGGCTTCTGTGAAAGCTATCATCTGTCCTTGGCATTCTTCAGGCCGAGGTCTTTTTAGTCCGACCTGGTTGACGTGCTGCAGGTGTCTTACCCTCTGTGTCTCCCCCCGTATGTCGTTTTCATTCACCTTTGAGTGGATCACATTAACCACCCGAGGTCCGCCTGCCTGTGGTTGCTGTGCTGGCGGTGGCGGGGCTGCTGGTGCTTGAGGCAATCGTGCCTGTTCCTCCCTCGTTTTGGCCTCATCCACAAGGTCTCTCAGATGGCCTTGCCTCACCAAATCTTCTAAGTGTGCCTTAAGGGCTCTGCAACCCTGAGTTGGGTGCCCCTCCTCATTGTGGTAGGCACAACGCCTACCAAGGTTTCTTCCCATAAATTCTCCTGGTGCCCTTGTCGGCGCCCTGAAGTAGGGCTGATTCCGAATTTGATCAAGGACTTTGTGGAGCGGAATTCGGAACACCGTTGTCACTGCTTGCTTGGCCCTCAACTCAGTCTCCTATTTGTTGGGTCCGTTGTTACCTCGGCCTCGCTTCGGCGAGCCGTTGACTTTTTCTGTCTTTGTCTCCTTGTTCCCCGAGGTATCTTCCTCGGCTCGTGCATACTTCTCAATTCTCGCCATGAGTTCCTCCATGCTCTTTGGCAGGGTTTTCGCCAAAGACTTCTGCAGCGGACAGTCATCCTTCAGGCCGTTCTTGAAAGACACGACGGCCACCTCCTGGTTGCATTCAGGTATTCTGTTGAACACCTCATAGTACCTCTTTGCATAAGCCCTAAGGCTTTCGTCTTTGCCGATCTTCAGAGCCATCAATGCATCCACCCTTAACGGCTGCAGTTTGTTTGTTATGAATCTGGCCACAAACATCTCGGCCAGACCTTCCCAAGTCTTCACGCTCCCCTTCGGTAATTTGTGGAACCAGTCTGATGCAATCTCCCCGAGGGATGAAGGGAACACTTTGCAGAGCAACGGATCGTTCCCACTGTATAATGCCATTGAATTCAAAAATAATCCAACATGGAAGTTAGGGTCAGACTTACCATCATATATCTGGAACCTCGGCATGCTGAATCTTTTCGGCGGAATGAATCTGTCCAATTCCGTCGAGAATGGTGTTCTCGGCTTAACGGGGGAGGTTACTTCGGCTCCGTCATTCTCTCGCTTCCTCTTGAGGTAATCTCTCAAGTCTTCTTTACTTCTCTCTGTAGCCCGGCTGTCTCCAGACTTCAGCCTTTTCGGCGCACTACTCTCGGCCTCATGGTGGCCCCTTTTCGACCCTTCCCCGCAGGATGCATCGAAGCACAATATCCGCCCCGGAACATGCCGATGTTCTTTGGGGTCTGCTTCCCTCTCACGATATGTCCTTCGGGACTCTTCTCTTCTCGGCTCTTCTCGGCCGACTTCCCTGGAAGGTCGGTGAGAGTGCCTCCCACTCCTTGCGTGCTGTGGTGCTTCGGGGATTTCTTTCTGCCCCTTCTTCTGGGCGTTTGCTGCTGGCATTGGTGTGTCCTGTAGCGGGTAGGGCGGCTGCATTACATTATTTTGCATCATGAAGTTGACGACTGATTGAAGGTCTGCCAACTTGTTTGCCATCTCCTTTACTTCTTCGTCCCTCCTCAGGCATCTGTCTTTCCAGGTCTGGAGGTCATCCTCATTATAGTACTTTCCCCGATCCGCTTTCTTTGCTGTGTCGCCATCTCGGCCGACGCTTTTCTCTGCGTGATTCTGATCACGAGTTTCTTCGTTGTGGTTGTCTCCTTCGACATCAAGGTCGATAGGCCTGCCACTCCCAGCGGGAGCGTCGTCCCCAATCTTTTCCTTCTGTGTGTTACTGGCCATCTACTCTTCTTTCGTTCCCACAGACGGCGCCAAATTGTGTGGGTGATTTTCCGATCACACTGCCCTCCTTAGTGAATCAGCTGTAGAACACAGGCAGAATAGATGGCTCCCTGCAATCTGCACAGAAAGAAAAGGCTCCGGCGGTGGTTCTTCCACCCGGGGGAACTCCGA
Organism: Camellia granthamiana; assembly: GCA_036172215.1. Taxonomy (NCBI): domain Eukaryota; kingdom Viridiplantae; phylum Streptophyta; class Magnoliopsida; order Ericales; family Theaceae; genus Camellia; species Camellia granthamiana. Next base: position 101,457,531 of record CM069904.1, on the reverse strand, counting down.
CGATCAAGTCAGTCTCAATATCTCTCAAAGATAATATAAGTGCTTAATTTACTGCTCAAAACTACAAATTGCGTACCTTAGATCCGCCGGGGGTGCCCTTCTTTTATAGTCTTTCTCTGTCCTAGTCCCACTAGAAGTCTCACTTCTATGGACTCCAACTCCGGATTTACCTTGGACTCTTTCAAGAGATAAGGATAGACTTCCCTCAGAATATCATCTGTATCCATCTTGTTGTCTTTCTTCATTCTAGGACTCCTGTCCCTTATCCGTTTATCCCGGACTCCGATATCTTCGGAGATAACCTCGGCAACTCCAAGATTACCTCGGCGTAACTACCACGACACGTGGCACCTCGGCTGATACTTCGGTATCACCTCGGCCACGTGTTGGTACTCAGAAAATACATCCCCACACTGATTAACCTCATTTTTTTATGTAGATGATATATTCGATGAATCTTATAATATTAATGGTTTGAATTATCAAAATAAAATCGATAAAACCTCAATGGGGCCGTCACAGTGGGGTGTTGTGACAATACCTCCCTTACTTCAGTAGAACCCGTGGTGAGACCTACGAGGCCAAACAATATGGTCCAGCTCACTTTGTGTACTAGGGAAAATCTAGTTCCAACAATAACATGTAATTGTTCATTATCATTTGAGTTATATTTAGAAGTAAAATTTTATGTTGTACCCATTTAGGCGGAAAAAAAGAATGCTAAAAACCCATAAAATATCATCTTTAAATATGTCTTTAATAATGTAAATGATAACATTTCAGTTGTTAATTTGTTTAATAATTAAAGCACAATTATATGCTACTGTAATGTAAGTAATTTCGAAATAATATTTAGAAAATTTTAGTATTAATTTCAAAACGGTGTTTTAAAAAAACAAAAAAAAAAAGAAAAGAAAGATCCTAAAAATGATTTTTTTAAAAAAAAAAAGTAATAGAGCACCAAAGTGGCACTGTTGTCTGCACAACGCATCATGCTGTGCTGCACAGCAGGTACCCTCCCAGATGGAAGGTGAAAAATCTAAAATTTTTGCGATATTGATTCGTGATTATATTTCAATTTTAAATAGTGAGTACCAATCCTAATCATAGAATCAATAACAAAACGACACAACGATTTAATGTGAAAAAAAATCACAATTAGAGTGTTTCCAAATGTGATAAAAAAAAAATCACGGGCCAAAGCCATAAAACAATCCACTAAGAAGACAGAAAAGAATTACACATATGTACCCTCAATTACCTAACAAATCTACGCCTGAATTGAACCAACCATGATGTCCTTTTCCACCATCGTTATTGTTGGAAAATTTGAATTAAAATTTACTCTAATGGTTGTGTCTCTTGAGATGGAAGAGTGTGTCTTTTAAAAGGGTCACAATCTTTCTGAAGAGTTACGGCAGTGTTGGCTAGATATTTTGTAAAAGCCAATTATAGTTCGACACGTGGCAGAGTAAGGGTAATATAGGAAGATTATTCAAGTCGTCGATCCTGATCGTACACGTGGCAGTGAATATTGGTTCTCACGTGATCTGAGTAGCACTGGATCAGTAAAGAGATACAAGGTGACGTGACTTCAACGGTTACTCATATTTCAAATTCAAATACAGGAGGGAAGCCCAACTGTAAGTGATGGCGTAGTGGAACTACTTCTAAGGCAGCGTGATCAGCGATCATGGAGGGGCAGTTCGATGGTTTGAAGTGCAGTTCGAAGGTCATCCTTGACAAGTATAAATAGCAGGGAAACTCCCAGAAAAAACCCCCAGACTCAGATTATACAAACCAGTCTTACTTTACATATTTTCTTTTCCAGTTTTTACATTTCCAGTCTTTACATTTCCTGCACTTTAAATACCTGTTCTTTACATTCCTGCACTTTAAATACCTGCTCTGCACTTCATTCATAGGAGTAGATTGTTGCTGTAAACCTCTACGAGGCTGAGTTTGGGCCATTGTAAGTTTTCATTTTAATGAAATACTTCAATTGCTTTTTGTTTAACTGTTATTTCGCTTAATTTCTCCTAAGTCAAGCCACCAGTAAAAGTCCTCTTCATTGAGGCTGAAAGAACTAAAACACAATCGTCTAATAATTTGTTGGCAATTATAATTTCTGTAAGGACTGATTGATCCTTGCTGGCACGCTCGCATTTACAAGAATACCCTTCGAAAGCCAAAAAGCCAACATATATTTTTGGCACGCCCAGTGGGACTAATTTAAAATGGCTAGACGAAGACGACAAGGAGAAAATGAACGCTTGGAAGAAGGCGTAGAATGAGAGGTAGAAGTACCTAATCCAGAGGATAACGTGGTAACACATCCTATGGAAACTCTTATGTTATCAGAACCTATGGTCGAACAGACCAGTACTTCTGGACAAGAACCATATGTTCATAATATTGGACGAAACCAAGGAATTGGACCATCCACTGCTCCATCTACTCAGCCAACAAATCCATGGGATGGCCTAGTAGATGCCATGGGACAACAATTAATGAACACAATGGAAAGGTGGGCAACATCCTTTTTGGATCGAATGAATAACCACCAACCAACGAACACAAGACACACAGAGGAAGTTTTAAATGTCCCTCAGCAAAGATTGGCTAGAGATAAACAGCCTATGCAAGTTAATGGACATTCTAATGGTTAAACTAGTAATCAGAATTATGAAAGACCATCACCTCAGTCTTGGTATGAACCCATTTCGAGGCTTATAGCAGGCCAAAATGCCTCGGTACTCAACAATGAAGCCACACAAATTGGTGGATCTGGTCAAGTACAAGAAACTGGCATAAGAATGGTTACAAATCCCATGTTCGAAGCCATACCTGGCATTAGGGGGTATAATAATCCCTTGTTCGAATTTCTACCCGGGGGGTTGGAAGGTTTTCCCACAAACGGAAGGGACACAACACCTGTTCCAGCACCTTTCGCAGGACAGGCTCAAAGGGGTTACCCACACCTCCAACAGCAACCTGCACCACAGGGACAACCAGTCCCAAATGTACCACCTTATGGACCAAGAGGACCACAGGCACAAGTTTGTCCACCAAACCTTGTGTTTGTTCCTCCAGTAATGGTTCAGCAGGTACAAAATATGGTCCGTAGGGACCAAATTGCTGATATTGTTAGGGAGATGTGTGAACCGATGGCTCGGGGGGTCCAGACTCCTGTATACAGAAAGCCATACCCAGAGTGGGTAGATAGGGTACATGAATACCCAAGGGGATTCAGGATACCAGATTTTACCCTTTTCTATGGGAGTGGAAAACAATCAACAGTAGAGCATATTGCTAGATTTGTTGCTTAATGCGGTGAATTTACTAATCATGACTATATGAAACTGAGATTATTCCCAAATTCTCTAACTGGGGGAGCATTTGTATGGTACATCAACCTTACACCTGGCTCCATTCAAACTTGGCAACAAATGGAAGAGGCGTTTCATGCCCAATTCTTCCAATCGGAGCTAGAGGTTTCCATGGCAGACTTGGCAAGATTGAGTCAAAGGCTTGAAGAAAAGGCCACTCAGTTTATTGTCAGATTTAAAAGGGCTCGAAATAAATGTAGAGTCATACTGCCAAAGCCAGAATTTGTAAGATTGGCGCAAAATGGCTTAGAATTCAGGCTTCGAAAGAAGTTTGACTTAACTGAATTCAGAGATTTGGTGGAACTAACCTATAAGGTGTCTCGATATGAAGCATTATTAGAGGAGGAACAAGATCGAAATAATGCATCGTATAAGACATATTATAGAGATCCTAATTATGAGATCGATGCAGCAGAGATTGTGGGCAAAGAACCTGTAATCTGTGAAGCATTAATTCATAAGGATACAACAATTGACCAGCAGTTTAAGAAGAAAGACTTTCACAGGAAGTACTCTTTTGATTTAACTAAAGCAGATGACATTTTTGATCATTTGCTTGTGGCCAATTTCCTTAAGTTGCCAAAAGGAGTGAAAATGCCATCTCCAGATAAACTTAAAGGAAAAGTATATTGTAAGTGGCATAACTCTTGGTCTCACTCGACTAAAAACTGCATTGTTTTTCGAGACAGGATCCAAGAACAAATTCAGAAAGAAAGTTTGAAATTCCCAGCCAAAACAGAAAAGGCCATTGGGATTGACAGTAATCCATTTCCAGAAGTTGGAGAAAGCGCAGCTAATGTTGTTGTACCAAACTTCCAGAATTTATCTCTGCAGGAATTGGAAGAGGTCAATGTGCAGATGCATATTGCCAACCAGACAACTACCAAGAAGGATACTGGAAATCTACCAGCTATTGGACAAGGTTTCTTACGCCAGGGGGGAGACTCTGATGAAGAAGCACTGGATGATGATTCCTTAGAAGCAGCTGTAATGCAGAGGATGTGTCCCAGGTGCAGATTGAGTTATAAATGGTTGAAAGGCTTTCCAGTTGATGGGAAGCAATATTACAGAGATGTACAGAGACGTCCTAAATTAACCAATGCTTACAACAAGAGGCCGTACCCGGCTAGTGACAGGCAGCAGCCGTTAGTGGTTGAGCCTGCAGTGGACAGAATGCATGCTAAAGGCAAGAGACCCTTGTATGAGTCCAGGCCACCTAACTATTATAAAATGGAGAGTAGTCATTCTGAAAGAAGACTGGAGAGGAGTTCAGGTTATGGGATCAAAGCCAGAGATTGGCCCCTTAGACCATCCTCACGTAGGACGGAAAGTGGTCACTTCCATCGAAGGCCTGAATCAGGCTCGAGACATGAGGTCAAGGCCAAGCAATTGCCTTCACAGCCAGCCTCAAAGATGGCTTCGAAGGTAAAAGGAAACAGTTCAACATCTGGGTCAGTAAGTTCGTGGGTACCTGGGGTTCCAGATTGGTTTGTAATGCAGAACAAGCCTAGGGAAGTGCCTGCCCAAAAGGATGTTGGAAACCAAGGCAGGATGGTCAAGCCTCCTTTGGTGGCTCCGAACAATTGGGTATTGCTTAAACACCCAAAGACAAAGGAACCAGATATGGTCCCAGTCATTTCAAGATCACAAAGGAGAAAGATTCAGCTTAGGTATACCCAGTACCAGCAAGATCTGAAAGAAAGTGGAGAGAGTTCTTCACTAGTCAAGACAGAAGGAAAGAAGAATCTAAAGTCAGACCATGCTCCAAAGCCAATTCCACAGAACAAAGTGGTTTGCAGCAGAGAACAGTTGGCCAAGGTTCATTCTGAACTAAAAGCCAGAGAGAAGGCTAGCTTAGCAGGGTTGGAGAAGGCTCTGATGGAGAGTGGTAGCGAGACAGAAGAAGAGATTGGCATAAGCCAAAAGAAAGAAATGGTGGAAGAAGAAATGTTCGAAGCCTTCATGGCTGAGCAAACATTTTTGGTTGAAAAACCAGTCGAGGAAAACCATTCGAAGGAACCTGTTAGCAATGAAGTGCCAGAATGCAGCATGCAGGATGCTTCTGAGGTAACTGACCAAGGTAGCCAAGAGGGGAAACAGGTACAGCCAGCCATCCAATTTGGCTCATTTCCTCCAGTATCAGTCAATATGGCACACATATTGCCCCATGAGTTCCAGGCTGGAGATGAGGATCAAGATGGTCAAGAAATCAATCCTATTCCTATCTCTAGTGAAGACTCACGAGTGAGCATGGTACAAGATGATTCTGGAATGGCTACCCCGATGGAAATTGAATATGAGAGTGAAGAAGAGGTGAGCATTAACCTCTCATATCCTTTTGAGTATCCCTCGAATTCTATGACACAACATGTCAAGCCTTTGTACATCAAGGCTTTCTTCGATGGGATACAATTGAACCGAGTCCTGATAGATAATGGAGCAACAGTGAATTTACTACCGAAACCTTCTTTGAAGAAATTAGGGAAAAAGAATCCTAGGTTGATCCCAACCAGTACAACCATCGCTGGCTTTGCTGGAGACAAACAGATGGCTCAGGGAATTTTACCCATCAACCTGAGTGTGGGAACCAGGGACTGCATGACAGCATTCTTCGTAATCGACAGTAATGCTAAATACAATGCTTTACGTGGGAGAGATTGGATCCACACTAACAAATGTGTTCCTTCCTCTTTGCATCAGAAAATTATGATGACCTTAGGCAACGGAGAGACAGAGGAAATTGATGCAGATCCTCAACCCTTCATAGCCTGTGTAGACTTTGCAGAGGCCAAACTGTATATTGGGGGGGTGACCCCACTCAGTATACTGAGGAAATCTGATGGCTCAGCCGAAGTGACGGCTGATGAGGAAGTGACACACCTGAAGCACTTAGTCCAAGAGAGTGCTGATGAAGAGATTATCGTTAAAGATGACAATGATGTCTGGTTGTAGGCAAAGAGATGAAGCACAAGAAGCCAAGTCCTTGGCTCTGATTAAATTCTCAACATTGGATATAAAAGCAATAATCCAGAAAGTACAGGAGCAAGAGAAAGCGGCCATGATAGTTGGCTGCAAGCAGGAGCAGCAACAGGTCAGAGTTTTGACCCTTGGTAACTATTGTGCATTGGACATTGAAACAAAAGTCCAGGAAATACAGGAAGAGGATGCCTTGTGGATAGATTTTGTCTATGAGGAGGAGGGCAAAGATGTTGAACTAAAGAACCTGGGAGCAGAACAGAGCGAGAAGGTTGCTTCAAAGGTAGAAGAAACCAAGGAAGAAGCTTCAATAAGTTCTCAGACACAAGACCCCTTAGAAGAAGTAAATTTAGGGGAAGGTTCTATACAACAACCCACCTATATAAGTGCTTGTTTGAATATTCTGGACAGGGACCAGTTGTTGGTTGTTCTAAAGAAATACAAGGATTGCTTTGCATGGTCTTATAATGAACTACCAGGATTGGATAGGTCATTAGTGGAACATAGGCTCCCTATGAAGCCTAACTTCAAGCCATACAAGCAGAAACCAAGAAGAATGAGTCCAGAAGTAATTCAGAAAGTCAAGGAAGAGATTCTTAGACTACTAAAGGCAGGCTTTATTAGGACAGCCAGGTATGTTGAATGGCTATCTAATATTGTGCCTGTAGTTAAAAAGAATGGTAAAATGAGGGTATGCATTGATTTCAGAAACTTGAATCTAGCAACTCCAAAAGATGAGTACCCTATGCCTATAGTAGATCTGTTGGTAGACAGTTCAGCAGGGCATCAAGTTTTATCAATGATGGATAGACACTCTGGTTATAATCAAATCTGCATTGCAGAGGAAGATATCCACAAGACAGCATTTAGATGTCCTGGGAATATTGGCACCTTCGAATGGGTTAAAATGCCATTTGGTCTGAAGAATGCTGGAGCTACATATCAGAGGGCTATGAACACCATCTTTCATGACCTCATTGGAGGGTATTTAGAGTGTTATATTGATGACATCGTAGTGAAATCCCAGTCCATGGAGGAGCATCTGTTTCATTTAGAATCAGCTTTTGAAAGAATGAGGAAGTTCAAGTTGAAACTCAATCCTCTTAAGTGTGCGTTTGGTGTATCATCTGGAAACTTCTTGGGTTATGTAGTGCACAAGAAAGGAATACAGATTGATCAGAATAAAGCCAAAGCCATCATTGAAGCCAGGCCTCCATCAAGTAAGAAAGAATTACAAAGGTTCCTTGGACAGGTTAACTTTCTTCGAAGGTTCATTTCTAACACTGCAGGGAAAACTAAAGTTTTTTCTTCCTTGTTAAGGCTGAAAGATGAAGAAGAATTTGTGTAGACAGTAAAGCATCAAATTGCTTTCAAAGGTATCAAAGCCTACTTGGCCAACCCTCCAGTGCTGATGCCACCAAAGGGTAATAAGCCCTTGAAGTTGTACATAGCTGCAGCAGAAGATTCATTGGGAGCTTTCTTGGCCCAAGACAATGAAGAAGGCAAGGAGCAAGCTGTTTATTACCTTAGTAGGTTTTTAAATTCTTGCGAATGTAAATATTCAGCTGTAGAAAGGCTGTGTCTTGCTTTGTATTTTGTTGCAATGAAATTAAGATATTATCTTTTACCTACAACTGTCTTGGTAATTACAACCATAGATTTGGTTAAGTACATGTTATCTAGACCTATATTGAGGGGAAGAATTGGCAAGTGGATACTAGCCTTGTCAAAATTTCATTTAGAATATGTCCCTCAAAGGACAGTAAAAGGGCAAGTTCTGGCCAATTTTTTGGCAGACCATCCATCTCAAACAGAGAGCCAAGAGATAATGGAACTTGGCATGGCTAGTGTTGAGCCATGGCAGATGTGGTTTGATGGATCGAAAGCCAATGGCTTAATTGGAATTGGTATTGTGATTAAATCTCCACAAGGGGTAGAAACCACACATGGTTTCAGAGTGGATGAAGCTATCTGTTCCAATAACCAGGCTGAATATGAAGCCTTAATAGTGGGACTAGAAATTCTTATTGGATTACAAGTACATGCAGTTGACATATTTGGAGATTCTCAATTGGTGGTTAACCAAGTGAAAGGGATTTTCAAGTGTCAAAGCATAAGTATTTTGCCATATTATGTTGTTGCGTTACATCTGCTTTCTCAGTTTCAAATAGCAAATGTAACTCATGTTCCAAGATTCTTGAACAATAGAGCTAATGATGTGGCTCAGAAAGCTTCAAACTTCAAGAGAAGGGATAATGCCCAAAGGGACATAAGCCAGACAACATATCAGAAATTAATACCACCTCTGAATAAAAGGAATGTGGTCTTGGAAGTCAATCATAATGACTTACAAGAACAAGATTAGAGGCATCCAATAATGCAGTACTTGGTTGGTCCATCTTCGAAGGCCAGCAGAAAAGTTAAATTGCAGTCTATGCAATATATGATATATGGTAATGCTCTTTACAAAAGGGGGGGAGATGGTTTGTTGCTGGAATGTTTAGGTCCAAAAGAAGCATTAACAGCTATGGCTGAGGTTCATGAAGGCATCTGTGGTGCTCATCAGCCTGGTGTAAAGATGAGATGGTTGCTTCGAAGGCATTCCTACTATTGGCCAACTATCCTTAAAGACTGCATAGACTATGCAAAGGGTTGCCAGGCATGTCAAAAGCATGGCACAATAAGGCATGTGCCCATAATTGATCTACATGCAGTAGTGAAGCCTTGGCCATTCAGAGGATGGGCCATAGATATGATGGGAAAAATACACCCACCTTCTTCGAAGCATCATTGTTTCATTCTAGTGGCCAATGATTACTTCACTAAGTGGGTCGAAGCCAAGCCATACAAAGCTGTAGACCAGACAGAGGTCATTGGTTTCATCAAAGATTTGATCCATAGATTTGGCATCCCACAAACCATAACTGTGGATAATGGGACTGTGTTCGATGGGAAAATGGTGAAGTCTTTTGTGGCAGAGTTTGGAATTAGCCTTGTTAATTCCACACCCTATTATGCACAAGCCAATGGTCAAGCTGAATCATCCAATAAGTCCTTGAAAAAGGGAATACAAAAGGTTGTGGAAGATAATCCTAGGGATTGGCATAACCTGTTGTTGGATGTTTTGTGGGCTTACAGAACTTCCCCAAGGTCAAGCACAGGAGTCACTCCTTATGCCTTAGTATATGGGCATGATGCAGTGTTACCTGTGGAGATTAATGTTAAATCTTTGAGGGTAAGATGCCAAGATCAGTTAGATCCTGAGCAGTACCATCAAAGTATGTGCTTGGAATTAGAAGGCATAGATGAAGCCAGAATTTTGGCATTAAATAGCATTCTTTTCCAAAAGAAGAAAGCAGCCAAGAATTATAATAAGAAGGTCAAACACATTGGCTTTGATGAAGGTGATTTGGTATAGAAGACAATACTCCCAATAGGAATTAAAAGCCATAAGTTTGGCAAATGGTCACCTAACTGGGAATGACCATATCAAATTCATAGAGTTCTGCCTTTTGGAGCATACCATTTGAGAAATTTGAATGGGTATATACATCCCAAAAAGATTAATGGCAAATATTTGAAACCTTATTTTCCAACCTTTTGGGAATAAAATAAACATTAAGTACAAGAGCATAAGATTACTCAGATGACAGATAAAAATTTGTGCTTTCATAAAGAATTAAGTACATTTTGCCACAAATTGGCCCAAAAATCATTACAGTGTCTTAATTGTTTTTGTACCATAGATTTCCTATTGCTAAGTGATGAAACTAGTTGAATAGTTGCAGCCATCTCTTCCTTTCGATCAGCCAGTCCTTGGTTGGTAATTTGCAAAGGCTCCCATGACCTGAATATAGAAAGGCGGGTAAAGGTGGCTAATGAACGCGTGGAGTTTCTTTCGAGGAGAAGCAGCATTACTCAATGGCTCTTGATATGCTTGATCAATAGAAAGGGGAGTTGATTTAGCCATAATTTTGTTCGAATGCTAAGGTATTGGGATGTTCGACAAATTGAAGGAGAGTTAATGCAAATGATCACCAAATAGATAACGGTTGTGTTTCCAAAATATAGACTCCCTGCACGTTCTAAAAGCGTGGGAAAAGACCGTGATCCACTAATATTACCAAGTATTGGGCATATTAGTGGGGGGGGTAATGTTGGCTACATATTTTGTAAAAGCCAGTTACAGTTCGACATGTGGCAGAGTAAGGGTAATATAGGAAGATTATTCAAGTCTTCAATCCTGATCGTACACGTGGCAGTGAATATTGGTTCTCACGTGATCTGAGTAGCACTGGATCAGTAAAGAGATACAAGGTGACGTGGCTTCAACGGTTACTCATATTTCAAATTCAAATACAGGAGAGAAGCCCAACTGTAAGTGATGGCGTAGTGGAACTACTTCTAAGGCAGCATGATCAGCGATTATGGAGGGGCAGTTCGACGGTTTGAAGTGCAGTTCGAAGGTCATCCTTGATAAGTATAAATAGCAGGGAAACTCCCAGAAAAAATCCCCAGACTTAGATCATACGAACTAGTCTTACTTTACATATTTTCTTTTCCAGTTTTTACATTTCCAGTCTTTACATTTCCTGCACTTTAAATACCTGTTCTTTACATTCCTGCACTTTAAATACCTGCTCTGCACTTCATTCATAGGAGTAGATTCAAGTAGATTGTTACTGTAAACCTCTACGAGGCTGAGTTTGGACCATTGTAAGTTTTCATTTTAATGAAATACTTCAATTGCTTTTCGTTTAACTGTTATTTCGCTTAATTTCTCATAAGTCAAGCCACCAGTAAAAGTCCTCTTCATTGAGGCTGAAAGAACTAAAACACAATTGTCTGATAATTGGTTGGCAATTGTAATTTCTGTAAGGACTGATTGATCCTTGCTGGCACGCTCGCATTTACAAGAATACCCTTCGAAAGCCAAAAAGCCAACAGGCGAAATCTATAAATTCCATTTCCCTCACTTCAATTTGGATAGAGAATTCGTCATTTCTTCTTCATCTTTGTATTTATTCTTCATATTTTCCTGAGTCTAATTTTTCTATAAAGAGAGTGTATACACAACGAAGTTCACTAGGCTTGCAACAGTAGTGCTGCTAGTGTAAGACATTGATTGTTGTATCTTGGGAGATAGATACCCATTGAATCCTGAGCACCGGTAGAAGGACGAATATGTCTTAAGGAAAGAGTGTTACACATTTGACTCGACCAGGTTTTATCTATTTATGTACTGTAAGTTTTGTTACGTTATTATATCGATTTATTTCAGTTTTGGTTTTGCCCAAAAACCGTTTACATATTTTTAAATTATATTTTCCATATAGTTTGGTACTATTTTTCTAAAAATCTTAAGACAGATTTGATCCTGTTTATGGTTTTTGGAAAAATATAATTGATTTATTATTTGTATATGGTGAATTGCATGAGCCTGTAGCGCAGAATATGTTCAATAAGAAAAAGTGATTTATACCATTCTTTGCCGAAATTTTGCACAAAGTTTGGGATATGGCTGAGAAAGGAAACGTTATTGTGGAGGATTATAACAATGTTTCAAATAGTTGGTTTTTATTATAATTTGAATTTGAATGTAACTCAATTTCATGCATGGGCCACACATAGTACTCTAGCTTTATGGTCCAAGTTATGGATATCAAAGTTAGTGGGCCCTAGGTTTTTACTTGTGACTTTGTTTACAGTGTTGGCCCAAATGGAATAAATTCATGATTCACATTATGAGTCACTGGAATTTATATATTCTGTTTATAATCTATTATTTAATTGCTTTATTCTATCTCTTCAAATTAAACTAAATATATTCAAATAAATGTTTTGGATGTATAAATTCTAGTGTATGAGCATGTCTAACTTTTATTTGATGAATATTATGCATTTAAATCTTATAATTGTTGTATAACTAGAAACTTGTAGTGTGAATAGAACTTACCGTGATAAATATTTGTTTCTGTGATGTTAGTCATCATTCAAATATATGGTATTAAAAATTTCATCAAGCATCTGTCTAGTTCATTATCTCCTGCCCCAGGAATGTTATTGTCCAAATCAAGATTCAATGAGTTCAATTGAATCTTTTCATCAGAGAACATTCTGGAATGTGATGATACGGACAAATTGCAAGAATTATGTCCATGCCTCTCCAGAGTGTTTGCAAAGAATCTCTTGATCTCATCTGCAATTCATTCTCTTGGTAACAAAAGGATTTGACTAAGCTTGCGGGCCCCATATTTGAAGGCACTACGTATTCGATAGAAATTACCTACAGGAACCAATGTGTGCCATATTATCATGATACGACACATCCCACAAGATCAAGATTTATTGGAAGTTGGTTTTTTGGTTAAATTAGAATAATCTAAAAATAGTTTTTGTTTTATTTTAAAAACTGTTTTGTTTATATAAACAGTGTTGGAGCAGTTTATTTAAAATTGTTTTTTTTTTAAAAACAGTGCTGGAAATAGCTATTTTTCAAACTGTTTTTATTTATTTATTTATTTTCTTATTCTGGAAATTGTTAAACTAGTTTTGAACAATTTATTTTTCTGGTTTTTCCAATTCTGAAATTTAAACTGTTTTTCTGTACTTCCCGTTCTGAAATTTTTTGTTTAAATTTGTTTTCTGATTTTTAGTTCTAGAATTGTTTTTAGAAACTGGTTTTAACAGTTTTGACTAGTTTTCAGTGCTGGAAATTTTAATTTATTTGTGTCCATACCTACATATGTTATAGAGTTAATAATTAATATTTATAATTCTTTGTGATATGATGTCATTAATTGATATATTTGATATATCGATTTGGTATGTGATATATTATAAATGGATGTCAATTATTTATCAAAGTGTTGATAAAAATGTGAACCTATGTGTTTTGACATAAGAGGAATTCTAACTATTCTTTGGAATAATGACTGTGAAATTGGTGTGGTGACCGATAACTCCAAAATGAAATATTATATGAGTTAAAATATTTCATAGTGAAAGACGCTTTGGTAATTGTCGATGTAGTAACCAATACTGGATAAGACAAATAAGATGTAAATGTAATTATACAGTGATATTTATATTCCATGTTGAGATTGGAATTAAGGGTTGGAGTAAGCAAAAAGAAATAATGCATGGCTAAAGAAATGTTATTTGACAAAGTATTGTGGCCACAACCCGCATTAGCCATTTTTTCTTTGCACTGCAAAAGAAAGTTATGAAGTCTAATTGTATTTTAAACAAATTAGTATTGTGATTATATTCACAAAGCAATTTACATCTTGTTATTTAGTTCAAGCATACCAATTAATGATATATTCTGATTCACCTCAGAATTGTGGGGGTGTATTAATATTTTTGTGTAATTATACATCAGCAAGAGAAATTAAGTTTTAAAATGTAGGGGTGCTTAGAGGATTTTACCAAAGTAACGGTTTTGATAATAGGTCCACGAAGAATTTCAATTCTTTCTATAGGACAAAGTTGGAGTAGAAGCAAAAATTGTTTCATTAACTCCTAAGGAACAACTCTATGTTTATTATTTAAATTTGAAAATGGGAGTGACATAGAGTTACGGTAAGTCTCGATGAAATCAAAGACTTAATATTGTAGGACACTTGCTTTCAATTGTGAATATTGTTTAAAGATAATATAATGGATCCATTATCTATTCAATGATATATAACTGAGAAGGTCAAACGAAAAATAGCGGCTGCTGAACAAAAAGTTTGACCAGAGAGCAAATGAGGGAAAGTTCATCGAGGGAAATATGATTAAAGCCTATTACATCATAGTCATCATAATGGTAACCCTACTTAGATGACTAGAGATTCCAAGAACTAAGTTCAAAGGGATAACTAAGTTATGTGTGGCTCGTCAGAAATCACTAAAGGAGTTTATCTTCTATCCATTCCTATGATGAGAGTGATGTCTGCAACATGTGTTGTATGTAGAAGACTTAGCGGTAAGCTACGCTTTTAATGATCACTTATATCTTGAAAACCCTAGAGGGGTATCTTTCAAGAGGAGTATTTTAGAGACTCGAAATAAGGATCACCTATATGAGTGTGAAGGGGCCGCTTCTATGAGAATTAATAAGGCTAAATTTTCTAAAGCACTCATGAAATACCAGGACATGCCCAAGGCCAAAACGGGCATAACCGTGAGAACTAAGCTGTGTCTGGAGATATTCTGTGTGAATTCTATTGTCTTCGCTTACACAAATGGCTGAACAGTTCAAGACATTACGTCCACTGATTAGCTAGTAAGTCCGATAGGCTTTCACTAGGGAAGGTTCAAAGCCAAAAGCTACTTATCCCAATAGATGATCTTTTGTTAATGTACTCTCTCTTTGTCTACATGCTGTTGTATGTCCTTTCCATAAATTTCATTTATATGGGGGATTGTTGGAAAATTTGAATTAAAAGTTACTCCAATGGTTGTATCTCTTGAGATGGAAGAGTGTGTCTTTTTAAAAGGTCACAACCTTTCTGAAGAGTCACGGAAGAATCTATAAATTCCATCTCTCTCACTTCAGTTTGGATAGAGTATTCGTCATTTCTTCTTCATCTTTGCATTTATTTTTCATAGTTTCTTGAGTCTAATTTTTTCTATAAAGAGAGTGCATATACAACAAAGTTCGCTAGGCTTGCAATGGTAGTGCTGCTAGTGCAAGACATTGCTCGTTGTATCTTGGGACATAGACATCCATTGAATCCTGAACACGGATGGGAGGACGAATATGTCTTAAGGAAAGAGTGTCATACACTTGACTCGATCTGGTTTTATCTATTTATGTATTGTAAGTTTTATTATGTTATTATTTCGATTTATTTCAGTTTTGGTTTTGCCTAAAAACCATTTACATGTTTTTAAATTATATTTTCCATATAGTTTGGTACTATTTTTCTAACAGTCTTCACCTTGGAATTGTCTTGCCCAATGTTGAATCCACAACGCTGATGTCAAATCCACAATGAAGAGCCAGTCCAAAATCCACCAAAGGTTCAGGCCTAAGTTTCTCGGAATCTACCGAAAAACACTTCTCTCTTTTGTGAATAAAATAATAAAGACAAACCCCTTGATAATACCAATATGAAACTTGTAGATTTACCGATCGCTCTCAAATCATCAAGGAAACACATATAAAAATATCCTCTAATATAGAAAACCTTGATAGCTTTGCTGTCCCAGATTTTAGATGGCTTAAACCCTAAAAATAGCGAATGACGCGCTCTATAGAAAACAGGATCGCGAAGACCGCTCGAGCACATACTTCACCGCTCGAGCGGTGTGAGTAAAGGCGGTGTAAAACATATAGGTTAATCGCTCGAGCGCATATTTCACCGCTCGAGCAGTGAAACATCTTTTCTAGAAGTTCAGTTTGTAGACAGAGATACCGAATGCTCCTATTCACCACTCGAGCGCACAAATGACCTCTCGATCCCCGTACATAGTCAGTGAAGTAGCAAACATGTAAGCCTCAAGAACACAAACTCTTCTGTATAGGCACAATTCGAGTTAG
This sequence comes from Camellia granthamiana, assembly GCA_036172215.1. NCBI lineage: Eukaryota > Viridiplantae > Streptophyta > Magnoliopsida > Ericales > Theaceae > Camellia > Camellia granthamiana. The sequence continues at coordinate 101,441,634 of CM069904.1, read as the reverse complement.
ATTTGCATCTTAACATCACATCCTTACTGAAACAAAAGAACGAATATTTTTACAATTGAAAGAAATGTTGTCAAACGAGATTGCCAATTTACGATCCGTTTGAATTAAGAGGTGAGAAAAGAAAAAAAATAATTGGAGTTTTAAATGAAAAGAAATGAATGTGATTTTTCAACTTCTTTTTTGGATGGATAATGATTAAAAGAATAATTTTGATTTCTTAGCAAATCTCACCACTCCTGGTGAGAAACAAAACTTAGTAAGTGTTTGGGAAGTGAGTTTTTATGTAGGTTTTTTTAGTTGTAGGATATTATTGGAGAAATTTTTTTTTGTGTTTGGGAAGATAGTTGGGTTTTTTTGTGGTTGGATGTAATGTTTGTGAGAGAAAAAGTGAAATGATTATAGGGTTGGATATGATATTTTGTTTGGATATATATTTTTTTTTATTTTACAAAAAGTTTGTCTTTTTGTAAAAAAAAAAAACCCAAGTCTCAAACTTCCCAAACACCTTTGATTTGACTTTGTCATATTTTTATTTTTTATTCTTTTCATTTCTCACCATCACTCACCTCATTAACCATCAAAATAAGTGATGAGAAATATTATTCTCTTTATTTCTTTGTTTTTCTCACCAAAACCCTTAATCCAAATGGAGTGTTAGGATTTGGGAAGGGTCTGGATAGGTCAAAACCATATGACAGGATTTAAAAGCCATCCAACGGTTGTAAACATTTGATTCTCTTTCAATGATTATAAACAACACCAACAACACATTTCAATTAGAAAAATGAATGAGACTTCCAATTATGGGGATCCCATGACCCTCAATCGCACGTGGACCAATCACATGACTTTCAATTATGGGGGTTCCCATGACCCTCAATCACATGTGGACCAATCATGTGTTTGTTTTTTTTTTTTTTCTTTATTCTTTCTTTCTTGATCAATCACAGGTGAGTGGGGTTGTTGAAATTGTATTTTATGAGAGTCTGTAACATTGTTGTTTCAATAGCTATAAATACGGAGTCACTTCGCTCCCTCTCTCAATATATATATTTTTTCACTTTTAATAATAGGTAGAATGATAAGTGAGAATGGTAGGTAGTTAAGTAAAATAGTACAATGTATTTTTTTTTTTCAATTTTTTAGTAGTATGTAAATGGTGAATAAATTAAAATAATTTAATTTTAAGTACCAATTCATTATATTTTGCCTCGAAAGATAGACCAAAAAAGGACAATTGCTTTATTCAACAAAACCAAATGGCTCCGAGGCCACCTCCTCACAATTCAACGTGTTGAAACATTTGTTCCGGTTCTTTAAAATACTCTCCCCCCAAGTTTTCAGCACTCAAAAACAATCAGCTGGTTTGTTTTCAGTTTTTAGAATTTATTTTTCAAAAAATTTTATCTTTTTATTTTTCATATTTTTTATTTTTATTAAATTTTTTAATATTTTAAGTAATTTTTTTAATTTTTAGACACATTCAACATAAATACATTTAAAAAGTATAATTTTTGTGATTTTTTTTTTTTAAAATTCACTAAATATCAAAAATACAAAAATTTAGTATACTTTTGTATTTTTGTGTATTTATTAATTTTTTAAAATATTTTTTCACAAGTATTTTATTCTTTAGATATATCTAAGTAATGTACATCTAAAAAAGTAAAAAAAAAAAATGCTTAAATTTTTAAAAATATTTACTAAAAGTAAAAAAAATACGAAAAATAAAAAAAATTAATTTTCAAAAAACTAAAACCAAACCTACTGAATTCCTCCCAAAACCTGAACTAAAACCTGAACTAAGTGCCCCAGAGCTACCACTGATTCCTATAACACTTCAACTTCAATATATCTTGTTGTACCTATGATCCTTCAATTGTTATTTTAGCAACAGTTTTTTTTACACTGTTTTTAGATTTTTAGTTTTTCGTGAATTTTTATTATTTTTTTAATTCAAAAAACTTTTAACCTTTTTTTATCTTTAGAACTTTTTAAAATCATTCTACGCCAAAAAGACCTAAAAACTGGGTGTCGTAGTCGATCTAGATCTGTCTGGTTTTCATTCGAGCGCTCCTCTTCGAGTGGGAGTTTGAGGGGTGAAGTTTTTCCTAATGTTTGGAGGTGTCCCGGCGGTTGGTCAGTGCGTGGATCTGCAGTGGGTGTGAGTAAGAAGAAGACCTGGTGGGAGTTGATCTGTGGGTGAGTTATGGAGTTGCAACAGCATCGAGTTTTTTTCCGGTGTTGGCTATGGAGTCTTCTCGGCCGGTTTAGCAGCATAGGTGTGGTTGGTGAGGTGGTGCAGCAGCTCTGGCGGTGTGGGCTTTGGGAGTTGGGAGCTGCAGCAGCTTAGAGGTGGCGTGGGCAGCAGCGTAGGCGTGGGTGGTGAGGGCTTTGGGAGTTGTAGCTGCAGAGGCGTGGGTCTTGGCAGAGTGGGTTGGTGATTAGACTTTAGTTTGGGTGGCTCGGGCAGCTTGGGTGTTGGTTTAGTTAATTTAGTTTGTTATGGGTGTTTTGGTGGGTTGATTATGTGGGGTTTCTTGTATTTTTTTTTCTAGTTAAGTCCTTCTTAACTTTTTTGTTTTAAAAATCGAGAGGCTAAGGGGTTAGTTGTATGGATGCGAGTAGCAGTAGTAGGAGTATTTTTATACTTTTCGAATCTCTCTCGATGCATGTCATCTTCCTGTACCTTTAATTTCATGTTGTTAAATGAAATTTTTCTTTGCTGATCAAAAAAAAAAAAATGACATAAATTTGAGAAAAAATTACTATTAAAAAAAATCCTGAAAAAATTTGGCTTATGCAGCTGTTGCAAAACAGATTAATATTCTGAGATCAAATCATAGAATGATACAAACCGCAAAAAAACTTCTTGGCTGATTAGAGCTCCTCTACAATTGTGCAAAATAAAGGCATAGTAGCTGTCACACCCTATTTTTATTTACTCAAATAATATTATCACATTCATTATTATAATCCAATTTTATTGATGACACGCCAAAGTTACATACATTAACATCAATAAGAAATAGAAATTTTCTCATTCGTATATACATTGGATGCGAATGAATTACGTTTAAATAAAATACCCGTAAGCTTACATTACTACATAAAAAGAAAAGGTTTAACCATTTTACAACAATGGCCTTCTGCCAATAAATAAAAGGCCCGTTGGCTAACCACTTAAGAAGATCCTTCAATCTTAAACCACTTCTCAACGTGTACCTGAAAAATAATTAGCAACGTGGGATGAACATAAAACCCAGTAGGGATTCCAAGATGATCACGAACAATTGTAATATACAGATAGCTATGATCATGAATACACCACAAGTTCACATAACCCAATCACACTCTCATTTCTTACACCCCAACTCATCATACATACACACCTAGCAACCCATCAACCACCTTCCCTGGCCTTAAGCACAAAGGCTAAGGAACACTTCCAACAATGTAGTGCAATCCATCAATGCATATACATATAAATCTAAACACGCGTAACGGAAAACAACACACACGATAATAATTACACTACATTAACACAAAGGACAAATTGTAACCACCATAACATAAAACATACTCCAATGATAAACTATGACAACAACGAGAAACAAACCCATACTCTACTTGCCTCAAGCATGGTAAGCCAACAATACATCTTTCCCCAACAATACCAATTTACCAGTCACCCGTTGGAAGGTAATAGTGCATCTTCCAATTTACAAAGCGCTAGCTGGAAGGAAGTGACATCTCTTTTTCGAAGTGCATACCATTTTACTAGGAGCTAACTGGAAGGGCATGGCACCTCTTATTCGAAGCGCAACAACATCATCAACTCGTTACAATTCCATATACATTCCAAATTACACAATTATTCTATATGACATAACACATGTAGTCAATCCAACAATCAATACCATCATTTACCAATTGCCAATGACAAAACCTCTAAGCATTATACGTCTAACCCACATAATAAGACGATATACAATCCTCATAAGGTATTATAGACACCCCATTTTTGACTAGCCTTGAGACTTGGGTATTCCCTTTTGAGTTTCCGATGATGAAAACGAAAGGTGTTAGTCTTTGCAAGTTCCATGACAAGAGTTATAAGGATCAAGCTTTAAACCCTCCATCGATCTGTTTTGGACAAAATATTTTTCGACCAAAATGGAAACCTCTTTCAAAATGAGTTTTAGTGGTGCAACTCCAGACGTTACCATAATGTTCTGAGGCTCATATTTTCAAAATCAAAGCGTTGCATTCTTTCAAACAAACTAAGCAAAGAATATAGAGAAAGTAAATAGAAATGATGAAATCCTCTGAAATACTTGTTTGTCCCTTCAATTCAAACTAACTTTGTCACGCCTCGGATTTATGGAGTCCAGCTCACGTGAATAAACCTCCCAACGACAACCCATAGATAAGAACTCTCATGCAGATGTATATAATACAGTCACCCAGTACATGTGTTTATCTGGTTTCATACATTCAAAGATGTTATAAATTAAAAAAAAAAACGCCCAGAGGCTTACATCATGTACAAAGGGTGTAACCCTTACAAAAATGACATACGGCCAAATAAATAACATATATGGCCCATGGCCTACAAGTAACAGAACCACCCTACGCGGTTCCAAACACAACTTCACGTCTCTATCCACATCCACACATGCATACCTGAAAAACATTTTCAGCCATGTAGGGTGGGCATAAAGCCCAGCAGAGAATATTTCAAAAATTAAACGTGCTGCACTAGCATAGATGACTATAATGCAATACATATATATAATATGCCCAAATGCATTTTCAAATCCATATGATTGCTCAACAAAATCTCTTTTCTTCTAGATGCCAAAACCTTTTGTTTATTCAAAACATTTTCCGAGTTCAAAACATCTGTTTGATGTAAAATTCCTTTCCAAAAACCAATCCAGGCATCTCAATACCCACCAACAAATACATTGCTAAATCAAATGCGAATACATCGTCCAACAACATTCAATACACTGCTAAAATCGCTTTCAAAACACCCTGTTCCAAAACCAAAACAATAATAAATAAAATGGATGAATCTCCAGGGCTAGTGTTCATACGAGTAACTATACAAGTCACAAGGTCATTTTTACTGGTGCTAACCGAAAGGCTCGACACCTACCGCACGGGTTTAGGTCTTTCACCATGGACACACATGCCAACTTAATTCGGCTTTAACACCCCCTCATAGCTTCATCATTTATTTATCCTTTTCCAATAGCACAATACGTGTGATTCAAAATATTGTTTTCTAAAACAATGCTAATGTTCCAAAACAAAATATGAGAATTTCCAAAACCTCTTTCCAAACATACGATTTCAAATTCCAAAATCCATTGCATGCTCCATGATATGAATGATTTCAATTTGCCTAGTCACATGCAATTTCTAACACACGGTAATGCTATCCTCCATCGATAACCAAAACAATTATCTCTAATGCAATATTTAAAAGATAAAACGAATGTGCATATACAATCCAATATCCCAAACCTCATTTGTAAATATCTCCCAATATCCCAATATTTCCCAAAAGGGTAAAAATACCCGCTGTTTCCAATATTCCATAACATTTTCTTTCCAACCAGACTCATTTCCGAAATTTGTCCAATTTCCAAAACAATATCATTCAGGGTATTTCACAAATTGGGGTTTTTTCACTTTTAGAAATCCACATACAATTTTATATGTCGAAAATAGATTTTATAACAAAGTCATAACCCATGCAACCCCCAATTTGGAACACATCCTCAACCCTCACATCATAATCTCACAATCAACCCAACAACAACAAAGTCTATATAATAAAAGACACCACAAATACACTAACGAACTCACATCAAGTTTAGGAAATAGACATTACCTTTTGAAGCGAAGAGGAGACGAGAGAGAATGGAGGAACCTCAAAGACGCCGAAAACCAACTTAGCTCTGATCAAAAGAAAGCTCTCGATGTGCTTTACATTTTTGTCAAAGAGACTAGGGTGAAGAAATCAATGGATCTAGGTGTATTTGTAAAGAGAATATGAGTTTTAGAGAGAGAAGCTCTAGATCTAGGATTTTTAAGAGAGAGAGAGAGAGAGAGAGAGAGAGATAAATGAAAAAGTGACTCCAAAAGTGATTTTTACAAATTGATATACGCGCAAACCACTCGAGTGCAAGAAGTGTCGTTTGAGTGACCAGACACAAAAAGTGTTACCGTTCGAGCGCAGGAATCATCGCTTGAGTGAAGGATACAAACTTTCAGAAGGTTTATAGACTTGTAAAAGTACTAAGAGTCTTCAAAGACCGCTTGAGCGGGCAATAATAGTTTTGAAAAACAAGCCACCAACCTATTTCAAAAGCAACTAAGACACTCTAATAACCAAACTTAATAAGGTATAAGATGAATAAGATATGAACAACCATTCAAGACAATGAAACTCAGATCCACAACATCAAACGGGTCGAGTCTAAACCAAAATCGTTATAAACTTGCTCTTGTTGATTTGACGATATGCTCATTGGCTAGCCAAACACCATATGATGGCCGGCTAAGCACTCGGTCGATCACTAAGAAGCTTGATCGGCTGAATGTTCTAGGTACAGAGCATTTTTGAGAATTTCAAGTTTTTTTGACTTGAGCTCTATATATAGAGCTCGCTAGTGTCACGACCGAATCCTGTCCCTATAGGTTTAGCGTCATGACTGTACAGTAATCCTAAGATTATCGAAGGCCTCTTAAACAGATTCAAAATATTGTGGGCAGGCAGAAGCAATATATAAACATACATCATCCAATGAGTTGTGCAGACTTATATGAGACATAAAATTTTAAAATTTGTATACATATATTAACACGTCATCCTTACGTCATCATATATACAGACAAGACAAAAAGAAACTTAGTCCTATTTACAGAATACACAAAAACTTGTTTAAACAAAAAAACAAAAAAAACAAAAACAAAAACAAAACAAAAACTTGTTTACGGAACTTGATCACAAAATACTCTTTGGGAGGCACACAGGTTGGCTGACAAAAACACAATTCAGGCAGTCAACTATAGGTATGGTCACGCACGTGATCACCTACATACATGAATTGGAGCCCAGTAGATAACAACATAATAAAGGTTTTAAATGAATGGTGTCCCATATCAGATTCATAAATCAGAATTTAGATTATATTAGATTCAGAGACATATACAGATTTGCAATAAGTCATACATGGTATATCCATTAGCTAACAAAGCAGATTGGTCATGTAAGACCCATATACAGAGCATATGGTCATTTAAGACCTGTTCAGATCAGACAGTTGATTATGTATAATCGTAACAGATAACCATGTAGGTTTAACAAATAGTTTCAGGATTGGAACCTACAGAGATCCCTGATACTAGGTAACAGATAACAGATATCAGATCACAGATACTAAGGATGCCATGATTACATTTCAAAAATTGGACAATCATTCATTCAGAAAATATCATTTCAGAAACAGAGTATATCTTGTTAGTCAGAAAATACATATATTCAAACATATCTTTACAAGGTTGTTACTCACAGATAGCTCCAGAAGCAGATCGAACAGATAGTTGTGCGTGACCTACACAAACACAAATGCTAAGATGATGGATAATAATAGAAGGATTGATGCTTAGAATGTCCACATGAGTCCAAGCAAAGACATCCTTATGCTCAATGAGGAGGGCTGTACGGTCGACTTTGGCTTGAGGGCTTAGCTGGCTGCTCATCTTAGCTGTTTTCGTTGGGTTTGAGAGGTAAATAGGTACTTTAACTAATTCGTCCGCTGGTTCCCCCTGAATCAATTCCTCTTCGTCTCTAATATCGAGGCCCTAAATAATCATTGTCTGCTTCTCTCTTACCTCTTTCAACGAGGCAACGTAACTTTCCCTGGCCACAGTCTGCTTGCCCCTCACGGTGCTGACTCCATGGTCAGTCGAAAATTTCATTGCCAACTGGTATGTAGACATCATAGCTTGGAAGGCACTGAGAGCTATACGCCCAAGCATAATATTGTAAGCGGAAAGACAATCAACAACCAAAAAGGTGAGGATCATTGTGGTCTATCTTGGGTGTTCGCCAATAGTGATTGGGAGGTCGATGGATCCTATAGAGGTCACCCAATCTCCCGTGAAACCAACTAAGGGGGTCTGTAGAGGTGACAACTTTTTTTCCTCAATTTTAAGCTGCCTGAAAACATTGAGGAAGATAATATCGGATGAGCTGCCATTATCGACGAGTACACGCCTAACTTTGTAGTTTGAGAGAATAGAGGAAATGACTAGAGGGTCATCATGAGGGTATTGGACTACCGAGTAGTCTGCATCCGTGAAGGTGATTGGCTCCAACCACTGTTTGTGCTGCTTAAAGGGTCAGTCGACTATCGCCACCTCTTTATCCGACTATTGCATGATCCTTCTGAGCTCGGTTTGCTGTGCTGACCGAGATGGTCTGTCGCACGCGAGTCTGCCCGCAATGATCTTGATTTCTCCCAATAGGGGTGTGGGCCATTCTTGGGCTCGGAGTTATTGTTGAGCTCTATTATCATTCCCTCTAGGCTGGTCGGGCTTCCTAGAAGAAGTGCGTATGCCGTTCTGCCTTGGGGAATCAGCCCTAGCTCTTTGGTGGGGACAGGTTGTGGTGAATTGGTTTAAGTGCTCCTGACAGATCAGCTTCTTAACCTGGTCCTTAAGATTGACACACTCCTCGGTGTTATGGCCATGGTTACAATGGAAATGATAGTATTTGGATTGGTCTTGTCAGACGGAAAGAGATCTTGATGGTTGGGGCCATTTTAGGTTATAGCCACGTTAAATTTGGTTTAAGACTTGCTTCATGGGTGAGTTAAGAGGGGTGTATCGCTCGAACTGACCAGGCAGACTGGATGGGGCCGGTCGGTTGAAGTATGGGGGTCGGTCAATATATTGAAGAGGTTTGTGAGTGTATTGGGAATGTCTGGGCTCGGGTTCTTTTCTCTTTTTTTTTTTTATTGTGGAGGGGCTTAGATGTAGAATCTTGGAGAGCTGGCAAAGATTCTTCGGCGTTTATGTATTTTTGAGCTTTGGTGAGGATGATGGCCATGGTGGTCGGAGGATTTTTGAAAAGGGAGAAGAGGAAATCAGAAGGGCGCAAACTGGCCATAAAGGCTGTCAAATTGACATTGCCATCGTTCTCTTCAACCTGCAAGGCGTCTGTATTGAAGTGGGTGACAAAGCTGTGCAATGACTCTCCTTCCGTTTGTTGAATGTTTAGCATTTGAGTTGCGGGGTGTCATTAACGTTGAGCGCCAATGAAATGGCCCAAGAAAGATTCGCTGAGCTAGTTAAAAGAAGTGATAGAATCTGGCTGGAGTTGGCTAAACTAGAGTCATATCGGCCCCTTCAGTGTAACGGGAAAATCACGACATATGATCTCATCAGGAAAGGCGTAGAGGATCATGAGCATCTTGTACGCTTCCACGTGGTCGACTGGATTAGTTATACCGTCGAAGGTGTCGATCGACCGCATTTTGAACTTAAGAGGTAGAGGTTTGTCCTTGATACAAACGGTAACGGGGGAGTTGGCGGTGGAAAAAGGTTTGATCTGTATGACCCCTTAGAGCTGGAGCTTCATGGCCCGCAGTTCTTTGTCCTAAACAGGAACATTGTCTCCTTTGGTATGAAGTAGACGTTGAACACTACTAGCTTCTCCCTCATGGATAGCAACGCGGTGTTGTGGAAGGTGATTATGGAAGAATGGAGGCTCCTCCTGGTAAAACTGTGAGCTTGGAGGAGGGGCGTGCAACCTTCAAGATTCGACGGTTGAGCTCGTAGGGTGAAGGGTAGAAACGACCCTTGTGATACATGCAGTTGGAAGGGATGATAATTGTGGGCTTGTTCTTAGTTTGGAGGGATGTCTTCTGGTATGGAGGAGGAAGAACAGGTAAGTCACGCTGGAGCAGAGTGTTAATCAAGGCTTGGTTTTGTTCAGCTAGGAGGTTGATGTTGTTGGCGAGTTCTGTGAAATATGGAGGTGGGTTGTTTAGATTAGAGGACTCAGCTTGAGGGTTGCCAGTATTTTACTGCGAAGCCATGGATCCCATTGTAACCATTCACTCCGACATGGAAGATGGGTAAGGATGAGAACGTTTCTAGCGACAATAAACACAACTGTCAGCCAGAATAAGTTCCCACAAACGGCACCAACTGATAATGCATAGTGGTCGCTAGAGGATGGGTCGAACAAATCCAGGCAGTCCATGGATCGGCAAAGTTCCATCCTCCAAGCTAGACCTGCAACAAGTCCACTGGGAAGGTTCCAAAATGAGGGAGTCCCCTTCTTGTAGACCCTTCGGCGATCCAATTAGACAGGAACATCACCCTTTTCCAACGTACTTCAGAGGCTTTCTTATATCCCTTACTAATCATTTCCTTATCCATTCGAGCTATCTTGTTGGCCGAAAGTCTATAGTTTAGTTGCCATCGGTCATGGTGGTTTTGCATGCTCCGGTGTGAGAGGTTGTTGCATTTAATGCCATGACAACCTTATTTAATACATGATGTGTAGGTTCAATAATTCTGCAAGATCTTTATCTGTCATGTGGCTAGCTCCCTATTTGATAGATGTCTAAATGCCATTGAATCTGGGCTAGCATCGGCTCCTCATTAGAGTTGCTATTGGGCTTTAACCATGTGATTGTCTGGGGAGCTTAGGACAAAGGTGGGTTGGGTCTTCTTGGACCATGGGTTGGGTCCTCTTGGGCTATGCCCATCCATATTAACACTGTTATAAAAGTTAAACGATATGAGAATATTTATAATTTTTCAAATTAAAGGGGGGAATTTGAATTTTAAAAATCTTCAAGGGATATGTATTTGTAATTTACGTTTAAAAGTTTAAATGGCTTGTATATCAGTTATTGTGTAACAAAGTAAATATATTAAAAAATATATAATTTTTAAAACCTTTTTAACGTGTGTCCTCTAGACACGAGTTAACATGACACTAAAAAAACGAGGAAAAAAAAAACTTAATATTACATTATGGTCAAATGTGAACTTTTATTGAATTCCTTCGTTTAATTTCTTTTCTATTGTAAATATAAGCAGTGCTCGGAAAATTCTTATGCTTAGATTTCATGTAGAATATATTATGTTTTGTTGGATAACATTGGCTTCTTTTAGCAACGAGGTCAAAAGTTAATTTATTGGTTTATTATGTTTTTAGGTCACATTATTTTTTATTTTTTATTTTTTTTGGTATATTTTTTCAATATAAATAAAAAAAATTTGACTTTTTACCTACTTTCCAAAATAGACATTGAAATCCATATAAGGAGTGGCATCAAGTTTGTTTTTGTTTTTGTTTTCCTTTTTTTGTCAAACGCTATACATCAGCAGTACAACATTGAATAATTTCTCCGTGGCCCCTCATTGGAGAACATATTACTTTAGAAATTTTTTCTCTTTCTACTAAAAAAATATATAAAAAAAATAGAGAAAATAACGTGATAACTTATAATAATTTTTTAATTTTTTAGCTAAAATGCTTTGTCCTCAAACGAGGATGCTAATGGAAAAGGAGGAACAACAAATGTTAGAACATTTTCATAATATATATTTAAATATATAATTTTAGTTATATGAATTAGGATTTATTATACTTTTTACTCCTAAACTATTACCGAATTATCTATTTTCCGAAACTATCAATTGAGTCTATTAAGTCTCTAAAATATTTAATTCAAAGTATTTTAAGATTTAGTAAAAGATCATACCTAATTAAGATTTTATTGCAACTAAAAAGTATTTTATTTCGGTGTGTGTTTAAATTAGTATTAGATTTTGGTTTTTTAATATTACCAATAAAATTATAATATGAGTATTAAATATGCTGAAGAAGTAGAATTAAATAATTTAAACAATAACACTTCGCTACAACTGATAATAGAACAAAATAATATATTAATTAAGCTATGAAAGAAATTTATCGAAAAACTTAAAAACAATCAATTAAAAATTATAAATGAAATATGACATATTATAAAGGCTAGGACACAACCATTGCACCATATAAGTAAAAAAATATTATAGATAATTACCCTCACCCTTATAAAAAAAATTCACCATAAGAACTGATGCCTACTTTTTCAATACAGAATAAAAATTTAAGATTTTTGAAATAAAATTTTAAATAAATTAAATCTTTTATTATAATTTATAAGATTTATGGACATATATTTAATTTTTGTAATCTTTTCATAGACTCTAAGGTTGTTTGGAGTACTTTAAAAAAGTCAAAAAGTTAAAAAGTCACTATCCTATTTAAGTCACATCATCTTATTTAAGTCACATCACCTCTCTACCACATCAGTTCAAATCCAACCCATACCCAACCCATATTTCACAAAAAGTCAAAAAATGCACTTACTTAGATCATCCCAAATCACCCCTGAAGATACCTAGAAGATAGTTGTCCTTGATCTGAGTATCCACAATAATCTATTCCAACTTTGGCTGTTTGGTAACAAAACAAAAAGGGTGTGTTTGTTTGAACGGATTGAATAAAAGAGGATTGAAATTTATCGAACTGTTAGTTTTGAGACACATTGTTTCTGGACTATTTGGTTGAACTGAATTTGTATCTCATGTTTGTTTAATCATGTGATTAGATGTTAGGAAATGGCTATTTATTTGGATTGGATATGAATTCTATATTTGTTTGAGATATTATGGAGAATGATAAATGTTCAAATGACTATTTTACTATTTTCAATTATTTATCAAGTAATAGCAATATTAAACATATCTTTAATATTTTAATTATTTTTAACTAGATTAAATAAAAATTTATTTTATCTTATTTTTTATACAATTAAATAAATTTATTTTTTAAAAATTAAATAAATTAAATATCAATAAAAATATATGTTATTTTTTTAATTAAAATTTTAAATAAATTTATTTTAAAAATAATAATAATTAAATAATGAAATTAAATAAAACATCTATTAAAATTTAAATAATGAAATTAAATATTATATAATTAAATTAAATTAAACATCAATATAAACAAAATTTTAAAATAAAACATCAATAAAATATCTATAAAAAATTATTTAAAAAAATTAAATAAGTAAAACATCAATAAAAATTAAATTAAATTATTTTATTTTTCAATTGAGACATTTAAATTTTATTGAATTTTACTAAATATAATATATAATTAAATAGCAGAGGGTCAAAATGATCATTTCACTACCTAATCTAGAGGGACTGATAGTCCGGTGCCAAAAATTTGAACCAAATTACGGACTAATCCCACCCCTCAATCCCTCAAAACAAACACCACCAAAGTCAACTTCTTTTTTCTTTTTCTTTTTTGTCTTTAATGATTTTTTTTTTCAAAATTATGTCAATTTTTGTTTTTTACTTTTTTCGATCCATTTTACGTATACAAATCTAAAAAGTAAAAAAATAATTTAGAAAAATTTAAAAAAAAAAATGAAAAAACCATAAGCTAAAAAGTCCACTATTATTGGTTTATTTTTCACTTTTTTTTATAAATTTTTTTTGAAGATTTTTAATTTTACAATTCGTTTATTTGAGTAAAATTTGGAAGCCTAATCTTTTTAAATTTTTTTTTAAAGTTTATTAAAAACAAAAAATAAACTAATAAAAGAATCACAAAAAAAAAAAGAAAAAAAAAAGCAAACCTCAAACACCATTGAAAATTGATATAGAATAATGTAGTTCAATGTAGACTTCCCTTTAAAACAAAACATCTATGAAAATGAGTTTATTTACAAAAATAATAGCAATACATCATTCTTATAGAATTTTTTGTATAATAAATATTATGTATAAATAGAATTTCCATTATAGTCTAAAATGATTCAAAGTGATGATTATTTTTATTTTTTAATTTTTCCTTGGAAAACATGATCAGTTGATAATCCATCCAAAAAGAAAAAAAGAAACAAAAATCGAAACAGAAAGTTGCTTACTCACAAAAAAAAAAAAAAAAAAAAGTTTCAATTTATTTTTTATTTTTCTGTTTTTCATGTTTTCGAAAACACTTATTTTTTGTATTTGTGTCAAATTTTTTATCATAAACTCAAAAATAACTTTTTTGTGTTTTCTAATAATTTTTAAGAAAATTTTTCATAAATAATTTTTTTTTAAAAAAACTGTAATTTATTAAAAATAAAAATAAAAATACAATCCAACGTAATTACTTTCGCAAGATTTCTATACATGTTAAAAAAAACAGTAACTTTTAACTAGAACTCAATGAACAAGTCACAGATTTGGTCCATTAGGATTGCAGCCATTGACTATTTTCATATATATAATTTGCATAAATGATTTGTAGCCATAGACTTGACAAACAATTTACAGGAATACTAGGATAGGATAAAGATCTACACCATCTGTGTGTGTCAATTTTCGATCACACTGTCAACTCAGTATTCAGCTGGAGAGCACTGGCAGAATAGATGGCACCTGACTGACTTGCAACAGAAAGAGAAGATTCCGGCGGTGGTTCGTCCACTCGGGGACACTCCGACGATCAAGTCAGTATATCTCTCAAAGATAATCAAAAGTGTTTAACTCACTATTCAGAGTATAAAAAACATACCTTAGACTCATGGGGGTGTCTCCCTTTTATAGCCAACACAATCTTAGTCCCAATAGAAGCCTAACTTCAATGGACTCAGGATTATTGTTAATCTTGGACTCCCAGTAGGATTAGGATAAACTCTTTAAGAGTTTTATCTTTACCCAAACTGAAGTCTTCTCTCATTCTAGGATTCTTGTTCCTTATCCGCTTATCCTGAATTCCGGTTTCTTCGCATATAACCTCGGCCTAGCCGAGATGATCTCGGCGTCATGACCAGGACACGTGGCACCTCGGCTGGCACTTCGGTGACACGTCGGCCACGTGTTGTCATTCAAAAATTATGTCCCCACAACTGCCCCCTAGGTTCTATTACCTCGGCATCCTGAGGTGATGGAACCTATATCATTCCTTCTTTTAATCATGACCTCGGTTTAACTTCAGCTTGTAAATTTTTAAAATTTCAACAAGTGTTAAACATGACCTTGGTTGAACTTCAACTTATAAACTTTTCTCAAGTTTCAACAAGTGTTAACACATCATCTCGGTTTAACTTCAACTTGTAAACTTTTCTCAAGTTTCAACAAGTGTTAAACATAATCTCGGTTTAACTTCAACTTGTAAACTTTTCTCAAGTTTCAACAAGTGTTAAACATCGTCTCGGTTAAACATAATCTCGGTAAACTCTTCTCTTCTCGGACTTAATCATCTTAGGCTGAGATCTTGTCTTCTGGGATCTGGAATCCGAGATCTGGAATCCGGGATCGGCTTACTTGGGATGAGCTCTTGTCTTCTCATATCCAGTGTTATCTCGGCTTCGCTACGGCGAACCATTTCTCTTCTCTGGTTTGGACGCCTTTGTCCCCGGCATGTCCTCCTCGGCTCTGGCATACTTTTCTATCCTGGCCATCAGCTCCTCCATGCTTTTTGGCAATGTCTTTGCCAGTGATTTTCGAAGCAGGCAGTCATCCTTCAAGCCGCTTTTAAACGACACGACCGCCACCTCTTAGTTGCATCCTGGTATTTGGTTGAATACCTCATAATAACTTTTGGCATAGGCCCTAAGGCTTTCATCCTCGCCGATCTTCAGGGCCATTAGGGCGTCCACCCTTAATGGCTATAGCTTGTTTGTCACGAACCTGGCCACAAACATTTCGGCCAGGCCTTCCCAGGTTTTCACAGTTGCTCTCGGCAACTTGTGAAACCAATTCGATGCAATTTCTCCGAAGAATGAGGGGAACACCTTGCAGAGCAACGGCTCGTTCTCGGTGTACAATGCCATCGAGTTCAGGTACAAGCCGACATGAAAGTTCAGGTCTGACTTATCGCCGTATATCTGGAACCTTGGCATACTGAACCTTTTCGGGGTCTCAAATTTGTCCAATTCTATCGAGAATGGTGTCCTTGGCTTGATAGGTGAGGTCACCTCAGCATCTTGTCACTTTCTCTAGAGGTAATCCCTCAGATCCTCCTTGGTTCGTCCAGGAGCTCGGCTATCTCCGGATTTCAGCCTCTTTGGTGCACTACTTCATGTGTCATTGCCAGTCCTTTTGGACCTCCCTCCATTGGTCGTGTTGAAACAGAGGTCCTTCCCCTGAACATGTCGATGTTCTTTGGAGTCAGCTTCCTTGGTGCGATGTGTCCTCTGTGAATCTCCCCTTCTTGATTCTCCTTGTCCGACCTCCCCTAAAGGCCGGTGAGAATGTTCCTTGGTCCTATCATGCCGAGGAGTTGTAGGAGTTGTCTTCTACCCCCTCTGCTTGGGCATCTTTCTTGGTTGCTGGAATCGGCGTATCTTGTGACGGGAATGGTGGCTGCATGACGTTGTTCTGTATCATGAAATTGACAACCGTTTGCAGGTCCGCCAATTTGTTCGCCACTCCTTTCATCTCGTCGTCCCTTCGTAAGCATCTTTCTTTCCATACCTAGAGGTCATCTTCGTTATAATACTCGCTTTGGTCTGATTTCTTCGGCACGTCGCCCTCCTGGCTGACGTCGTCTTTTCCGTGATTCTTGTCACGAGTTTCTTCGTTGCAGTTGTCTTCTTTGACGTCAAGGTCAATATGTTTCCCACTCTCAGTAGGGGTGTCGTCCCCAACCTTCTCTTTCGGTCTGTCGTTGGCCATCTATTCTCCTTTCGTTCCCACAGACGGCGCCAAATTGTGTGTGTCAATTTCCGACCACACTGCCAACTCAATATTCAGCTGAAGAGCACTGACAGAATAGATGGCACTTGACTGACCTGCAACAAAAAGAGAAGATTTCGGCGGTGGTTCGTCCACCCGGGGGCACTCCGACGATCAAGTCAGTATATCTCTCAAAGATAATCAAAAGTGCTTAACTCACTATTTAGAGTATAAAAAGCATACCTTAGACCCATGGGGGTGTCTCCCTTTTATAGCCAACACAATCCTAGTCCCAATAGAAGCCTAACTTCAATGGACTCAGGATTACTGTTAATCTTGGACTCTCAGTAGGATTAGGATAAACTCTTTAAGAGTTTTATCTTTACCCAAACTGAAGTCTTCTCTCATTCTAGGATTCTTGTTCCTTATCCGCTTATCCCGGGTTCCGGTTTCTTCGCAGATAACCTCGGCCTAGCCGAGATGATCTCGGCGTCATGACCAGGACACGTGGCACCTCGACTGGCACTTCAGTGACACCTCGGCCACGTGTTGTCATTCAAAAATTATGTCCCCACACAATCAAATTTTGTTTGCAATATCCACCCCAAAAAAGCTTTGGCTGCAGGACCCACGTCACAATCAAATTTTGTTTGTAATAGCCACCCAAAAAAGGTTTGGCTGCAGGACCCACCTTAAGTAACGAACCGTACGGTATAAAATATCCGTTGTCTTTCGTATGCTTTGCTACCAAGCTTATCTCGCTCCTATAATTCCATCTAACTACGAATAAAACAAAGGTGAGCTACTCGGCGGGTAGTTTGCTGGAAAATCCCTCCGATGGCTAAGTTAGCTTTCTTGGAAAAGAAGAGATAATACAGAGCACTGTAGAGAGAGAATTGCTAAAGGTTGCTTTACCTTCTCAGAGTCTGCTCGCACCTCCTTATCTAGGTTGGCCACGCAGTCCCATATTGTGCGTGCACTACTTCTGTTTTCCTTCGCTGGACGCGTAGCTGCATTATCCTCTCCATTTCTTACGCGTGTATATGTCAATACTGCCAAATAGCATCGACAAAACAGCTAGACGTTATTGACGCGTACTATTGGCAGGTTTTCCTTCTCGTACTCCAATTGGGCCACGTAGTATACGGTCTCCTAGCTACCTTCAACTGAGCTAATTTCTACCGGTTAAGCCCTAGGCCACTTCATGTCCAAGCTAGCTCTAGCTAGTTGGCTCTCGAAGAATTCTACTAGCACGGTCCACTATGCTCTTCTCGGTTAAGCATTGTTTACTCATTGCTCGGATAAACTCCGCGTGGCCCTTCGCCTTAACTAAGATTCTTAGTTCGGTTAAGAGTTGCCCTCATCATCATAGCCCGGTCACTTTCCACTGTGTATACTTAGCTCGGTCGAGATCATTTGCCCGATCTATGTCCGATGTGTAGACTTATCTCGGCCCATAGTCCAAGCTCATTCAGCTTGGATTAACACCCATTTCATGTTAACTCGGATGCACAGTCAAAGGCCCACATGAAATTTAGGTCGGCCCATTTGTTCAGCACAAATTACCCTCTTAATTGCCCCTTAATTTCGTCTGTTTTAGCATGATCGAGATTACCTCATCCTACCGAGCTAAATTTATGGCCTGGTTAAGAGTAACATCCTCGTTCCAGCTTAGCACGGCTCAACTTTGAGGCGCAGACTTAGTTCGACTACGATTCTTTGCCCTTCTGCTTAGATCATCGAATTGATGTTATTACTCGGTCATCTCATGGTTGAGCTCGGTTGATTGTTTCGCCCATGGATGCAATTTGCGTTCTTTTCAGCTTTGTTGGACTACTTTATGCGTCCTAATTCTCGGCCTGATTGATACATGATCTCTCAAGTCGGTTGGCATTAATTTGATTTGCTTCATCGTCATCTCAGTCATGAGTTATTGCTTGGTCACAAACCACTCTGGCTTGACGCTTGATGTCATGGGCTCACCTTTGCTAGGCTTAACTCTAGCGACCTTGTAAATGGACTTTACAAACAGACTTTGCTAGGCTTGACTCTTGTGACCTTGCAAATGGACCATGTAAACGGACCTTACAAACGGACCTTTAACAAGTTCGATCGGGCAAATGGTGCTTGGACGTCGACCAGGCAAACAGAGCTTGGATGTCGACCTTGCAAATGGCATGCAAGTGTCAGCTAGATAAACGATGCATGATGTTGACCTCGTAGTATGGGCAAATATCAAGTTATTAAGTCGACCCTACAACTTTCCCTCTAGTCTGGGCTCCTATCTTAAATTTACAAAGGTAAACAGTGACCCAGGATAAATAAATTGTCCCTTGACCGTGTCCACTACTTGGTTAAAATTCTGTTTGACTAAACAAATCATCATTTTTTTGCCAAAAGTTCGCGAGCAAAATCAGCTCGGCAATTTCTTGGCAAGCAAAGTTAGCTCGGTAACTTCTTCACAAGCAAAGTCAACTTGCAATTTCTTTGGCGAGCAAAATCAATGTAACTTCTTCGCAAGCAAAATCAGTTCGGCAAGAGATTCTAAAGTTGGCGAGCAAAATAAGTTCGGCGACTTACATCTTGGCGAACAAAATCAACTTGTCAAGGAATTTCAAAGTTGATCAAAACCATTAACAAACCTTTTGCCAAGCAAAATCCGCTTGGCAAAGACTTTCAAAGTTGGCGAGCAAAATCAACTTGGCAACTTACTTCTTGGTGAGCAAAATCAACTCGACAAGGCATTTCAAAGTTGACCAAACCATCAACAAACCTCTTGCCAAGTAATATTCGCTTGGCAAGAAATCTCAAAGTTGGTGGGTAAAATCAACTCGGCAAGGAATTTCAAAGTTGGCGGGAAAAGTCAGCTCGGCAACTTGCTTTTTGGCAAGCAAAATCAGCTCGGTAAGGAATTTCAAAGTTGACGAGCAAAGTTAGCTCGGCAACTTACATCTTAGCGAACAAAATCATCTCGGCAAAACTACTTAGCTAGCAAAATCAGCTTGGTAAGGAATTCTAAAGTTGCCGAGCAAAATCAACTCAGCAACTTACATCTTGGCGAGCAAAATCATCTCAGCAAAACTTCTTGGCAAGCAAAATCAGCTCGGCAAAGAATTCTAAAGTTGGTGAGCAAAATCAACTCAGCAACTTACATCTTGGCGAGCAAAATCAACTCGGCAAGACTTCTTGGCAAGCAAAATTAGCTTGGCAAGGAATTCCAAAGTTGGCTGGAAAATTAGCTCGACAACTTGCTTCTTGGCGAGAAAAATCGGCTCGGCAAGGAATTCTAAAGTTGGTGAGCAAAATCAGCTCAGTAACTTACATCTTGGTGAGCAAAATCAGCTCAGCAAGGAATTCCAAAGTTGGCGGGCAAAGTCAGCTCGGCAGCTTGCTTCTTGGAGAGGAAAATCAGCTTGGCAAGGAATTCTAAAGTTGGCAAGCAAAATCAGTTCGACAAGGAATTCTAAAGTTGGCGAGCAAAAACAGCTCGGCAAGGAGTTCTAAAGTTAGCGAGTAAAATCAACTCGACAACTTACATCATAGTGAGAAAAATCAACTCAACATGACTTATTGGCGAGCAAAATCAGCTCGACAAAGAACTTCAAAGTTGGCAAGCAAAATCAGCTCGGCAAGAAATTCTAAAGTTAGAGAGAAAAATCAGCTCGGCAACTTACATCTTGGTGAACAACATCAACTCGGTAAGGAATTTCAAAGTTGATCAAAACCATCAACAAACCTCTTGTCCAGCAAAATCCACTCGGCATGGAATTTCAAAGTTGGCAAGTAAAATCAGCTCAGCAACTTACACCTTGGCGAGCAAAATCAACTTGGCAAGACTTCTTGACAAGAAAAATTAGCTCGGCAAGGAATTCCAAAGTTGATCAAAACCGTCAATAAACCTTTTGCCGAGCAAAATCCATTTTACAAGGAATTCTGATCTTTCCGTCAAAATGATCATTAGTTGCCCCTTGGATTGTGCTAAATCTACTCGGCGAGGCAAAAATATAATAATTTTCAAGAAAACAGTCTACTTGTTTCATTACTTCAATAGTAGAAAGTGTTACAAAAGTAGAATTAAGAGTAAAACTTCAGATTAGCTGTTTTCGACGTTCTGGTAATAGATCAGCCATTTATATTATGTGAGTTTTATGTTTCTTTTTCTCGGCCTTCTTATTAACATCTTTTAAAATCGAACTCCCTAGATCTCTTCAATCAATCACTCCTTGAGGGAGGACGTCTTCGATTGCTAGGCCATTTGGCGAGGTATTCTATTGATGAGCAGCCTTGACCCTTTCATCAATGTAACGACCCAAATGCCCTAAAGTCAGCAACTCTTCCAAGTGTAGTTTGAGCAGCATGAAATCTTATGTTTGGTGCCCCTTCTCATCATGGAAAGTGCAACGATATCTTTAATTGAACCCTCTCTAGGCATTCCCCAACTTGGTCAGCCACCAGACGTATTTCTCGTCATGAATTTCACTCAATATGCGATAGATCGGTATCTAGAAGATCGTAGTAATGCCAGTTCGGGCTTTCAACTTTCTCTTGGTATTATCCTCCGCGTCACGTGGGTTGTTAGCCCGGTTATTGTTACGACCCTTATCCCAGTTGTTGCGGTTAGAGTCGCGTTATGCTCTCTTGCACGGTCGTTTGAATGACCATCTTCTTGTCCAACTACATTGACTTTTCCCATGACTCTTTTGTTCGCCACTATTGGATTTGTCTTCATAGTAGCTACAGCCACGTCATTTTCAACTTTGATGTGTTCGTTGATCCTTTGCATCATCAACTCTATTGTCATGGGCTAGTACATCGTAAGTGAATCCCATAGTCTATGTCCGACTGGTAAGCATTGCTTGTATTGGGTGATCGCCAAGTTAGTAGGGCAATCGAGGATCTCGTTGTAGGTCTCTCAATATTTGGCATTGTATGTCTTCAATGAACCGCTCAACTCCATCTTTATGCCCAGAAAGTGGTCGACCTCCTTCGGTGTTCTAGTGTTGGTCCTAAATCTTGTGATTAATGCTTCCTTCTAGCAGCCTTTTGAACCATTTCAGACCCAACTTCCCTAAACTTGTCAGGAATATGAGGCACATTAGGGCATCATTGCGTCTATACCCCGTCATCACCTGTCGGTAATGACTAACGTGCATGTACGGGTCTGTCTTGCCGTCGTATAATGTGAACTTAGGTTGATGGAAGCCAGTGGGGAGCGATGTGCTCTCAATCTCAAGGGAAAGTGGGATGGCGTTAAGCCTCGCCAAGTCTTTGTCCACTAGCCCTCTAACTACCATTCTGGGTGGTGGCATGACCACCTCTTCACTGGAGTGGACTCTAGGGTTCAGTCTCTGTAATGCCGGCACTCTTTGGCTTCTCTGTGGCGTGTATGCTCCTCCAAAACGTCCCTCAAGTCCTCCGATCGGGCAGAGTAAGAGTATCTTGATGTCGTCGAAATTTGGACGTGAGGGGCAATAGCTACTAGTTCGCGTGCACGATCTCTCTGCCAGCAAGATGGACTCGCTAACTCCATAGCTCCTAGTAATGGAAATGAAAGATGTGCCTTGTCTTCTCTGGCTGATTGAGCGACGGGGTTAGGTGCGCTCACTGTGATTGCCCACTCCAACAACACCCTTCCCTTTAACTTGTCGCTTCAAACGCCTCTATTTTAGCTACCATTTCCGAATGATGGCATCTTGGTCTCTCAGTTTGTGCTCTAAATGTTAAGCGTGTGATTCTCTTCATCACCAACGCCCTTCAGGACTGCGAACGCTCAGCGCTCCTAGCGCATTTGTCTGACGCGTCTCTAGGTGGGCTTCTCGCAGAGGTCTCTAGACCAATCATGTTCGAAACGACGGGCAGATCATCCCGCCTTCAAACAGACTCTGGAGTGATGTCATCGACGACGGACAACGAGATTTCATCGTTGTTCGCCATTGAAGTTGAATAGAAAAGCTTGAAGGACAAGGTTTTGTCTGTCGAATTCCCACAAACGGCGCCAATTGTATGGGGGAGAAATATCCGTCATCTTCCGTACGCCTTGCTACCAAGCTTATCTAGCTCCTAGAACTTCGTCTAACTACGAACAAAACAAAGGTGAGCTACCCAGCAGGTGGTTTGTTGAAAAATCCCTCGCCGACGACCAAGTAAGATTTCTTGGAGAAAAAGAGAGAATACAGAGCACTGTAGAGAGAGAATTGCTAAAGGTTGCTTTACTCCCTCAGAGTCTGCTCGCCCCTCCTTATCTAGGCTGGCCATACAACCCTAGATTATGCACGCACTACCTTTGTTGTCCTTCGCTGGATGTGTAGCTATACTATCCTCTCCATTCCTTACGCGTGTATATGTCAATATTGCTAAACAACATTGACAAAACAACCAGATGGTATTGACGCATACTATTGACGGGTTTTCCTCCTCACACTCCAATTGGACTACATAGTATACGGTCGCCTAGCTACCTTTAATTGAGCTAATTTCAACCGATTAAGCCCCAGGCCGCTTCATGTCCAAGCTAGCTCTGGTCGGTTGGCTCTCGAAGAATTCTAGTAGCACGGTCCGCTGTGCTCTTCTCGATTAAGCATTGTTTACTCATTGCTCGGACAAACTCCGCACGGCCCTTCGCCTTGACTAAGATTCTCAGTTCGGTCAAGAGTCGCCCTCGTTATCTTAGCCCGATCACTCTCCACTGTGCATACTTAGCTCGGCAGAGATCCTTTGCCCAGTCTATGTCCAATGTGTGGACTTATCTTGGCCCATAGTCCAAGCTCATTCAGCTTGCCTCAACACCCATTTCATGTTAACTCGGTTGCACGGTCAAAGGCCCACATGGAATTTAGGTTGGCCCATTTGTTCAGCACAAATTACCCTCTTACCAACCATTAAGAGAAATAAAGAAAAACAAGATTTAATATAGAAAAGAGAGAGGAAACATATCTGTGGGGTAGTAGAATTGATAACTGCACTGCTGCCGGGGGAGGCGAAGTGTTAGGAAACGAACGAGTAGTGGGACACGTAGGGCACAAATCATATAAGGAAAAAAGGCATTTGGGGTGGCTGTTGTACGGGGGGTGCACATCAGCTACTATTGTGCAGTCAAATAGGCTCATTTTGGGGCCCATTTCGATAATCCGAACCATTCATATTTTAGTGTACATCAAGTAGAATATACCTGCAAAAAATAAGTTAATCGGATATCGTTTAGCCATTCATCCACTCACATTTGTATCTACAAAAATAAATAATAATTGTGATTTAAAGTATTAAAATGAATACAAATTGTGCATACCGGATACGGCATTAGATGAAAGTGGATTAGAGCTCCGCACTTGGTTGGGCTATCCAGGAAGTGAGGTCTCTGCAGCAAGAAGCACCGTGAGAGTTGGCCAGCCGGGGTTGGCCGGATAACCCCTCCGGTGTAGGAATGAGTAATCGGAGAAGAAGTAAAGTGCCCTCTAAGTGTAGAGAGTTGAGTTCTTATAAGTAAGGTTCAGCTTTGATCAGTTACCTTCAATGTGAAATTAGTGTGGTTTATATAGTACTCCTTGCTTGTTGTCCAAGATGGTTTCATGGAGCTCTGGTGCTGCCAAGTTTCTTTTTAGCATTGCCCTAGGTGGGGAACCATCTGGTAGTTGTCAAGGGGTGCATATATTCATTGTAGTCATGCTGATAACAAACCACATTCCTCTGGTTTAACTGTTTCCGTGATTCTAGGTGTAAGGGACCAGCTGAGGTGGCAACTTGCACATGCATATACTTATAGCTTCCACGTTTCTCCGAGAGGTTCCCTCAGCTTGGTACCGTTGTGCCTTAGCTCGGTACCGATATGCCTCAGCTCGGCCCTTTGCGAGACTATTGTAGGGATGGGCTGGCCCATTCAGATATCTGTGTACGAAACTCGGCCCACTTTGGTTCTGATGATGGGTTTGACCCATTAGTTCGGCCCATAGAATGAGTCCTGCAGCTCGGCCCTAGCCCAGTATCGCAGCTGGACTGGCCTTTCCACTGTGAGTTGAGCCCAAGTGCTTGAGGACTTGGGTGGACTATTGTTAATGGAGTTGGGCTTAGTTGGCTTGCCCATATGTTTATCTAACCCACTTGGATTTGGGCTTTAGTGGATTGGGCCGGCCCAAGGCTTGGATCCGACCTGTTTCATATTCAGCCCCTTCATTTGCTCCCTAGCTCGCGCTAAGGTTCCCCTTGAGGGGAGCTATTGCTCTGTACCCCAAGCGTCACGTCGCTTCGGATCTGCGGTTCGGCCTTGGTGGCGGTTCGATCCTGACACACTCCCTCTGCATGTGTCCTTTCATTGTGACACGTGGTGGCATAGTGTTGGTGCACAGAGATAGTGCATCGACTCCATATCGACGGTCGTGCTTCATGTACTTTCACGCTGGCTGGTGCAATAAATGCTTTAGAGCTATCAATCCAAACTCCTTCGTCTGTATTCAATCTTTGGGAGAGTTCGAAAAACCCTTTTCGTTTCTCTGAGCCAGTCTCGTCGGTGCTCTGTCCAGACGTTCCGCTGTCGTTCTCCCTTTAGCACCGCCTGCTCGCCACCGCTGCTCTGATCTCTGTAAGTTCTCCTATGGTTCTTCTTCCCCAATCTTTTTCTGTTTTAATCGTCTCATTTGGCCCTTGCACCATTGTCTTCGGCATCTTATTATCTGAGTTCTACCCTTGTCCCATTAGGTTTGTTTAATGGGGAAGTTCTGCTCGTTAGTTGATACTCTTGAGGCCATGGCCATGTTTCGTCGTGACTATAATATCCTTGATGATGTGACCCTTTCACTAGCAAAGGTCGATGCCAAGCGTATGGGCACTAGGAGTACTATCGCCTTTCTGATTGCGGCCATCATTGAGGGAGGGGTTCGGTTTCCCCTCGACCCTTTGGTGCGCCGATTTTTTCACCAAGTTTAACTTACCCTGATGCAGGTGTCCGTTAACCTGTTCCGTGTTATCTGTGGTGTGTCTACTCTCAACAAGCGGTTGGGTTTGAATCTTGACATCTGGGACATTTTAGGCTGCTACAGTCTTTCGTACAACAAGGATCACAACACGTACTACTTGCGTGTTCGTTCGATCGATTGTCATCTGGTGACTGGTTTGCCTGATTCAGACAAGCATAATGATGATTTTCTGCAAGTTGGTGGCAATTGGGAGTTCCCTGCTGGGATCGAGTTCCAGTCCGAACGGATGCCCCAGAAAGATGGTTACCCAGGTTCGAGTCCTTCCCTCTAGTGTCTTTTGTATTTCTTGCCTTGTTTTGAATGTTGCTTTAATGTGGCACTTCTTTTTGTAGAGGCTTCCTATTTTTAGCACAGGCCAAACCGGGAAAACATTGAGGCCATCAAAGCCGTTCTGAGGTACAAGAAGAGGTCCACGCCCGAGCTGTTGGATTACCAAGCGACTTACCGCTCCACCATTCCGAAGAAGGTGAGGCTTGCTGCATCCCTTCTAGATTCTGACACTGAGACTGATACATCCCTCACCCTTCTGGTTACAAATCGCCGCCGAAGCCAGGGTGCACCGTCTGAGAGGACGCCCTCTCCTGCCCCCAATTTCGCAGGGGGTAGGCCTTTGTCGAAGAGAAGAGTGCTAGTGGATTTGGAGGCTGAGGCTTTTGGCTCCTCTGATGCTTTAGAGACTCCTTTGGTGAAGGCCGAGGCGAAGAGCCTCATGGATGTGAAGTTGGAGGTGGAAGCTTCTAGAACTCATGCTACTACTGTCGAGGCCTCTGCTTTGGTTGCTACAAGAGTGAAGAAGAGGAGGAGAGAGATTGGCAAGGCAATAGTTGGAGAAGTTTATGAAGATCCTATTGAGGACGGGGCATTTGAGAAGTGGGAGCCCCCAATGTTGCATCAAGGTAGGCCCATTTCCACTTCTGATTCGGTTGTTGCTTCCAAAGATTTTGCTTTTGACTTGACCAATACTCTGTTAATGCTGGTGGACATGGCTGATCATAACGGGGCCCGCAATATTCTCGTTCTGAAGGGGACCCTTCAGATGATGACTGCTGTAAGTGCATTCTTGTTTTGCTTGTTTTTGGTGTCATGCTACTGCTTTCTTTCCTTTAATACTTTGTAATCCGTTGTAGTGTATGTCGAGGATGCATTTGTCCATCACCAGAGCGGAGGAACTGGAGAAGCCGTACTAGAGGCCGCTATGAATGCTAAGAGACTGACAGTGAGCCTGAAGGCTGATAAAGAAGGACGCAGAACTGCCGAGAGGGAGGCATTCCGTTTGAACAAGGTTGTTGCCTCAGCTGAAAAGTCAAAGGAGGCTGCCATTGGCATGCAGGCCCAACTTGAAGGAAAAGTGGCAGAGCTGGAGGCCGTTATCGCGGTGATGGCTGTTGAGCGTTCTGCATTGGAGGCCAAGTATTGGCAACAAGGTTGGGATGAGGCTGGGGCTGCCTATAAAGAGGAGGTGCTGGTGCTGCGGGACAAGCTCTTTCTGAAGGGTTAGTCAAGTGCTCTAGCTGCTGCTTAGATTCCTGAAGGTTCTCCTCTATTTTAGGATGTCCCAGTTCCCTTAAGGTCCTTGGGTTCAGAGATTGCCTCTACCCCTGCAGTTCTTCCGGCTGAGGTTTTCCCGGAAATAGATTCTACGAACAAGACTTAGGAAAGTGATGTTGCCATTGAGACGGTGAATGTTGAAGGGGGTGGAACCCTGGAGATTGGAGCCGTGGGAAATGTGGTTAAGGAAGCTTCTACTTCGCAAGAAGTTGGATTTTCCTCCCCAAGACGGCCTGGACAAGATTGTGGACGCTACTCCTGAGGTTCCTTTTGTTAATGAAAGCTAAAGTCTTCTTTGGAATGATTCGAAGTTTTTGCTTTTTCTGACTTTCTCTTGTTATCAAGTTTCTGATGTACTGCAGCTCGGTCTTCTTTGACGAGTTGCCCCCTTATGTTTGTCAAGACAATTTTTCTTATTTTCTTTGTTGCTGGTTATGAGGCTATCGGTGCCTTTGTTGGATGATGGAATTTCCTTTTGATTTTGCAATCTGATGCTTTCTTGCTTTTACGTCTAAATGTTTTCTGTACTGTTTGCCCCTGGTCAAGCATTGTTGGGACCTCAGGGCCGAATAGATGCTTGGTCTGGTTAACGAATATGTTGCATGGCTGTGCTTGGTTTTGTAATGAAAGGAGAGGGTCTTACTTAGGTCCAGGTTGGTTCTGAAAAACAATTGTTTGCCCCCACCTGGAGCTAAGTAAGATCGGTACTGAAGACTGTGCTCTTTAGGTAGAGCTGCTAGCAGTCTGTTACAACTTTGATAGCATGATTGCATTTGAATGGGATAAAGGTATAAAGAGGTGTCTTACTCAGGTCCAGGTTGGTTTGAAAAAAAACAATTGTTTGTCCCCGCCTGGAGTTGAGTAAGACTGGTGCTGAAAATTTGCTCTTGATAGAGTTTAGCCAAGTTTGCTCCAACTCTTTTTGTATGCAGCAATACTGAAGTGTTGATGTGACGATACTTAAGAAATTCTGTGGACTCAAAGATATTTACTTGAAATATGTTAGTGCGGTTTCCACCAAGCAATTCCACTTGGCTAAAGTCCAATTTAGTTGCCAATCGTAATTCCACCAAGCAATTCCACTTGGCACGTTTAAGTGCAAACTAAAATTAAATTCTGTTCAGTCGTTCTGAAACTAAGTCCGTTTGGGTTAAGACCAAAGCTGAGTTCGTTTGATAAACATCAAAGCTAATGTCGTTTGATAAATATCAAAGCTATTTCCGTTTGGTAAGTACCAAAGCTAGCTCCATTTGATAAACATCAAAGCTAATGACATTTGATAAACATCAAAGCTATTCCTGTTTGGTAAGTGCCAAAGCTAACTCCGTTTGATGAACATCAAAGCTATTTCCGTTTGGTAAGTACCAAAGCTAATTCCATTTGATAAACATCAAAGCTGATTACAAAAATTTGATAAATTTGAGAGAAGTGGGGAAGCATTTGCATTGGTCAAAAGATAATTGTCTTTACATTCTGATAGAGAAGTTGGGGAATAATTCTATTGATAGTATTTCTTGAGACTTGCTACATTCTAGGGCCGAGGTATGGCTCTGCCTTTGAGATCCTCTAGGTAGTAAGCTCCATTTCCAGTAACAACTGTGACTTTGTATGGACCTTCCCAGTTAGGCCCAAGTTTTTCTTCGCCAGACACCCTTTTGTGATCCATAACTTTCCTCAAAACCAGCTCTCCAGATGTGAATTGTCTTGGGAAAACTTTTTGGTTAAAACTTTTGATGAGCTGCTGCTGATATGCTACAAGTCTGATCAATGCGGCTTCTCGTCGGCCTTTTGCCATATCCAGTGCTTGTACAATAGCTTCCTCATTACTTGTGCTTTCAAACAGTTCAGACTGGAGGGTTGGGAGGCCTACTTTGAGTGGGATAACGACCTCTATTCCATAAGTTAGAGAGTAAGGTGTTTCCCCCGTTGAGCGTCGTGCTGTAGTTCGGTAAGCCCATAGTTCGTGGGGTAACTCTTCAATCCATTTTCCTTTTGCATGTTCGAGCTGCTTCTTTATTCCGTTGATGATGGTTTTGTTCGACGCTTCTGCCTACCCATTCCTTTGTGGGTAGCCTGGAGAAGAGTTCTGATATTCGATTTTGAGGTCGGCACAAAATTTTCTGAAGATCTTTCCATCAAACTGTGTTCCATTATCTGCAATCAGTACCTGCGGGATGCCGAAACAGACCACGACGTTCCTCATAACAAACCGCTTTGTGTCTGCTTCTTTGATACTTGTCAGGGCTTCGACTTCAACCCACTTAGTGAAATTGTTGGTTGTAGCGATGAAGAATCGCCTGTTTCCAGTGCCTCGTGCCAACGGTCCGACAATATCCAGACCTCATTGGGCAAAGGTCCATGGCCTGGTGAGTGGAGTGAGAGTTTTGGCTAGCTGATGAATTAGTGGAGCAAACCTCTGACATTTATCACACTTCTGTACGTACTGTTGTGCATCTTGTTGCATCCGCGGCCACCAGTACCCATGAGTGAGGGCTCGGTGTGCTAGTGACCTTCCGCCAACGTGGCATCCACAAATCCCATCATGAATTTCGTAGAGAACATTTTTGACCAGATTTGGATGCACACATAAAAGGTAAAGACTGAGATAGAAACATCTATATAGCTTCCCAGATGGTGAGACCCAGAACTGAGCTGACCTATGTTGGATTTTATTGGCTTCCTTTTTATCTTCGGGGAGAGTGCCAGCTTTTAGAAAAGCAAGTATCGGATCCATCCAGCTTGGCTCTAGGTTGTTGCAGAGGACTGGAGATGCAATACTTGGTTCTGGCATGAACTCAACCCAAACTTTTCTAGCGTCTTTAGTATCTACTGATGAGCCGAGGCAGGCCAGAGCATCAGCATGGCTGTTTTTGTCCCAACTGATCCGTTCCACTCGTATGGATCGAAATTTTTTGAGTAGATCCTTGGCCTTGCCTGCATACATAGCCATTCGTTCGCCTCGTGCTTCATAGATCCCAGAAAGCTGGTTAACCACCAATTGGGAGTCGCTGAAAACAAGAAGTTGCTCTGTACTGAAGTGTTCGGCACTGCGTAAGCCAGCCAACAGTGCTTCATATTCCGCCTCATTGTTAGAAGTCTTCCAGCCGAGCCTAAGAAGCCTACTCCCAAATAAATCCTTCTGGTGAGATAAGTACTACCCCTGCTCCCAAACCTCGATTATTGGATGATCTGTTGACATAAATTTGCCAGATGTTTCCAATAAAGAGTTTCCATGCTTTTGAAGTGCATTGTTTTCCTAGTTTGGTGGTGTGTGGCGCTTGTGCCGAACTGGAGTTCTCAAGTTCGGTACTCTGGGTAAGAGCGAATTCTGCGATGAAATCCGCCAAGACCTGGGCCTTGATTGCTGTCCTGGGTTGATATCAAATGTCAAACTCACCAAGCTCTACTGCCCATTTTGCTGTTCGGTGAGAGAAATCAGCTCGACTGAAGACAGACCTGAGAGGGAATTCAGTGAAGACATTGATAGTATGCCCCTGGAAATAATGTTGCAACTTTCTTGAGGTGATAAGCAGTGCGTAAGCTAGCTTTTCCAAGGGTAGATATCGTGTCTCGGCATCTAGTAGAGTCTTGCTAACATAGTATACTAGCCTCTTCTCCTTGTTAACTTCTTGAATCAATACTGCGCTTACGGCATGGTCTGAGACTGCCAGATATAAGCACAGTTCCTCCCCTGGTTCTGGAGTGGACAGAAGAGGTGGTGTACTGAGGTATCTTTTGAGACTTTGCAATGCTTCGGTACACTCAGGACTCCATTCAAACGCTGCCTTTTTTTCTCAATAGCTAGAAGAAGGGCTTCATCCGATCTGAAGACTTGCTGATAAACTGATTCAGGGCGGCCACCATTACAGCCAACTTCTGTAGCTCTTTAGCCTTTGTTGGTACTTCAAGCTCTTGTATTGCTTTGATTTGGTCCGGATTTGCCTCGATTCCTCTGTGAGTGGCCATGTACCCCAAGAACTTCCCTATTCCTACCCCAAAAGCGCATTTCGAGGCATTAAGGTGAAGCTGATGGTTTTTCAGGATATCAAAAACTTCTCTTAAGTTTGCAAGGTGATTTGTAGCGAGCTTGCTTTTTACTACCATATCATCTATATAAGCTTCCATAGTTTTTCCAAGTTGGTCCTTGAACATTCGAGTGATCATTCGCTGGTACGTTGCCCCGGCGTTCTTGAGGCCAAACGACATTACTTTGTAGCAATAAGTGCCCTTTGGAGTGATAAACGTTGTCTTCTCCTGATTTGGGCCGAACAGTGGTATCTGGTGATAGCCGCTATAGGTGTCTAGAAAGCTCATACGCTCATGCCCTGCTGTTGAATCCACTAGCTGATTAATGCGAGGTAGAGGAAAACTGCCCTTGGGACAAGCTCTGTTCAAGCAGGTGAAATCAACACAGACTCTCCATTTTCCGTTCTTCTTCTTGACCACAACTGTGTTGGACATCCATTGTGGGTACTGAACTTCTCTAATTGCTCTTGATGCTAGGAGCTTTTCGACTTCGGCAATCACCGTTTTAGTGTGCTCAACTGAGGATCTCCGACTTTTCTGCGTAACAGGTCGAGTGAAGGGATTGATGTTGAGTTTGTGGCAAGCAAATTTTGGGTTCAACCCTGGAGTATCATATGCTGACCATACGAATACCTCCATATTTTCCTTCAGCAATTCCAGCAGCTGAAGTTTCTCATCAACGCCTAGCGAGGTACCGATAAGGAAGTACTTTTTTGGATGATCCTCTTTGACTAGGACTTTCTCCAAATCTTCTACCATCTTTTCCTCTGGGGCTCTCTCTACATCTTCCAGGACTGGCTGTTCGGCCACTTCCACTGTCTGTACCCGGTTGCAAAGTTGTTTAGCCTTCATTGCCGCCATGAAGCAATGTTTGGACGCAACTTGATCCCTTAAAATCTGCTCTACTCCGTGTTCCATTGGGAAACGGATGAGCTGGTGGTAGGTTGAAGGAACCACCTCCATTTGGTGAATTCATGGACGACCGAGTATGGCGTTGTAAGGAGATGGTGTATTAATGACTAAAAACTCTATTTGGAGGGTCTTCGTTCCTGCCACAACTGGCAACACTATTCTGCCGAGTGGCCATTCTGGCTGTGAATTGAAGTCGACTAATGGAGTTGCCGCTGGGGTGAGGTGCTGCTCAGAGAGACCGAGCTTTCTGAACAAGTCATAATACAATATATCTGTTGCACTGCCTTGATCTACTAGGACTCGTTTTACGTCAAACCGTTTCCTAATTCCCACAGTTATAATCAGTGCGTCATTATGTGGGTGCTGTATGCCTTCTAAATCCTTTCTAGTAAACGAAACAGTGCACAAAGGGGATTTGGGTACTGTACGAACCTTTTTTGATGCGGGCTCTACTGACATAACCTACTGAATTTGCACAGCCTTAGCAATTTCTTCTTCTAGTGCCTCTTCGTGCTTCTGGGTCGTTGTTTCATGAATCACATTTATTACCAGCCGAGGTGGGTGCTCGTTGTTCGGTTCTTGTGGTGGATTCCCTAGTTCGGCCACTGCTTTATCCTGATCAATGTAGTCTCGGAGGTGTCCAGCTACTACTAGATCTTCTAGGTGTTGCTTCAATACTCTACATTTCTGAGTCATATGCCCCCTATCTTGGTGATAGGTGCATCTGAGCTTCTGATTACGCCGAGCCGGATCTCCCAACATTTTCAGCGGCCAAATAAAGAAGGGCTCTCTCTTGATCTTTTCCAAGATACGATAGATTGGTTCCTTGAATACGGTCACGACTGCTTTGTGAGATTTGGACTTATCCACCTTATTCACTGTGAGTCCTCGTTGTTCCCCTCGGTCCATTCTTTTCTTGTGCCGAGCAGTTTGTTCTGCTGATGCTACCTCGATGGGGATTTGGTCATCTTCAAGGCAAGCGTACTGCTCGAACCTGGCACGCAAATCCTTCAGTGCTGTGGCCGGGCGCTTGGTAAGTGACTGTCTCAACTTACTTTCCGGGCGTAGACCATGTTTGAAGGACATAACAGCCATCTGCTCATTGTAAACATTTTCCTCTAAGTCATTGTACTCTTCTTAATACCTGCTAGCATAATTGCACAACATTTCTTCCTGTTCCTTTCGGAGACCGAACAGTGTATCCGGCTCTTTCGGGATCTTAGTGTTGGAGACGAACCTAGCTAAGAACTCTTCGGAGAGCTGCTTCCAGTTATGAATTGATCCAGCGGGGAGTCTATCGAACCATTGAAGCCCGGATTCTTCCAAGCTGGACGGGAAGACTTTGCACATCAGTGCTTCGTCTCAGCTCCATAGGGACATCATCTGCCTATAATGGCTGATGTGCGTCAATGGGTTTGACTTCCTCTCGTACGACGTGAACTTTGGCAGGGTGAATTTCTTGGGAGGTCTCATGGCCTCGATTTCCGGGGAAAATGGGGAAGATACAAGCCTATCCAGAGCTCGGTGCTCTCTCTGGTGGATGGTACGGTCTAAATGATCTTGACGTTGCTCATTCTTCTTGTTGCCAATCAACCAAGTACGAAGGTCTTGAGGAGGGTACTCAGTCTGCTGGCTAACCGTCTTCTACCTCTTAGCCCTTCTCTGGCGTGAGCCGCGGGTGTGGTTGCACGCCGCCTCACTTTGTACCGGGATTGGTTGGCTCTGCTGCCAAGACTCATTTCTGGGGATCTTCTTCATTGGTGGTTCTCCGGACGAGCTTCTTTGTCGCAGGTGAGAGGGTTCTGCGTCAGTCCTCTTCTTCGTCTGATCGCCTAGCACCCTTTTGAGTTGCACTTTCAGCTCCTGTATCTCCATCCCCATAGAATCTATGATTCGGTCTCTGTAATCCTTGTCCAGAAGAAAGTGATAAGAAGAACCTCCAGCGAAGGGCAATTGATGCTCAACAGATTTGGGAGTCCGGTTATTATTTCCAGTTTGTTCTTCTAAGATTGTTGGAAGTGCCAAGCCTCTGTCCTTTGTCTTCTCTGTCTGTGGAGTATGTGCCGAATGTGGGATGTCCTCAATTCCTATTGCCAGAATCGAGTGCAGAATTTAGAGACGAAGCGTCCACGTTCACCGCACCAATTGTGTGTACCGGATACCGCACTAGATGAAAGTAGATCGGAGCTCCACACTCGGCTAGGCTATCCAGGAAGTGAGGTCCTTGTAGCAAGAAGCACCGTGAGAGCTGCCCTGCCGGGGTTGGCCGGATAACCCCTCCGGTGTAGGAATGAGTAATCGGAGAAGAAGTAAAGTGCCCCCTAAGTGTAGAGAGTTTAGTTTTTGTAAGTAAGGTTCAGCTTTGATCAGTTACCTTCAATGTGAAGTTAGGGTTGGTTTGGGATGTTCTAAAAAAGTGCACTTTTTGACTTATTGGCTTATATGGGTTGAGTTTGGGTTGGGTTTGATGTGATGTGTTAGAGAGGTGATGTGATTTAAATAAGATGATGTGACTTAAATAGAATAGTAACTTTTTGACTTTTTGTATTATTTAGGTTATGCCAAACTTGACCTTAGTGTGGTTTATATTGTACTCCTTGCTTATTGTCCAAGATGGTTTCATGGAGCTCTGGTGCTGCCAAGTTTCCTTTTAGCATTGGTCTGGGTGGGGGACCATCTGGTAGTTGTCAAGGGGTGCATATATTCATTATAGTCATGCTGATAACAAACCACATTCCTTTGGTTTAACTATTTTCGTGATTCTAGGTGTTGGGGACCAGCTGAGATCGCAACTTGCACATGCATATACTCACAGCTTCTACGTTTCTCCGAGAGGTTCCCTCAGCTCGGTACCGTTGTGCCTTAGCTCGGTACCGATGTGCCTTAGCTCGGCCCTTTGCGAGACTACTGTAGGGATGGGCGGGCCCATTCAGATATCTGTGTACGGAACTCGGCCCACTTTGGTTCTGATGATGGGTTTGACCCATCAGTTCGGTCCATAGAATGAGTACTGCAGCTCAGCCCTAGCCCAGTATCGCAGCTGGACTGGCCTTTCCACTGCGAGTTGAGCCCAAGTGCTTGAGGACTTGGGTGGACTGTTGTTAATGGAGTTGGGCTTAGTTGGCTTACCCATATGTTCATCTAACCCACTTGGATTTGGGCTTTAGTGCATTGGGCCAACCCAAGACTTGGATCCGACCCGTTTCATATTCAGCCCCTTCACAAATGTGAGTGGATGAAAGGATAAACGATATCCGATTAACTTGATTTTTTTCAGATATATTCTACTTGATATATTCTAAAATATGAACAGTTCGGATTATTGAAATGGATCCTGAAATGGGTCCATTTAACTGCACAATAGTCACAACAACCACTCCAAATCAGATGCACAACAGTCACCCCAGATTCGAAAAAAAAGGGGGAAGAATCCTGACATAAGAAAACTAATTTAAAATTAATATTTAAAAAAAAATTATAATTTAAAAATGATTCATTTAGGTAGGTAACCGACCTGATGCCTCCCACCAAAACCACGTTGTATTACAAATTTGCTTTAGCGGCATATTTTTGTAAACGTCAGGAAAATTTTTAACAAAATTCGGATTTATTACAAAATGTAAAGAATAAAATTGAATGGATGAGTTTTCAATAAATGCAGGAAAAAAAATGCTGGAAACCCCTTTTTCCATGTAGTGCTGTGATGCATTGGAATTTTAATGAGTCATGATTTCAAACCGTGTAATTGCCGGAAGGCTGTTGTTTTTTAGTTTGTAATTTGTAATCCTCATGTGCGGTATGGAATTTTCTATGCTACCTAAAAATGGTTTTCATGTACTATATAAATTAATTTTAGCCATTAGATTTAAGTTAGCAGAAATTTTAACCATTCATTGGTAATGATTAAAATCAAATTCAGAAAATACGATAGCTTGGTGAAACACGCTGTGGTCTTTAGAGAAACAAAATGAGTTTAACTTACTAGTACACTCTATCATACTTACCATTCAATATAGCAATACTTGGCACTTAATAAAACTCAACTTACCATTGAAAAAGATAAAGTCATCTTCAAATAACAAAATGGCTAAACAAGCAAACGGTAATAATTTTGAAAAATATATTAGTTCTATTATATTTTAATAAACTTGGGAATATTATATGGAGTGTGAATATCAATTAATTTACAAATTCAACAACTTCTATAAATATTAATTGTGAACAATAAACATAATAAATAAAAAAACGTATAAATAAATTTAATTTTATTAAAAATTTATAAAAATAAATTAGTTAGTAAATCTAATTAAATATGCAGTATTCACTAGTTTTGAAACAAAAATATGAATTTTCAACTTACCACAATAATTAAGCAAACTTATCACTTATATGATTATACTTACTATTCCACAAAATTCTCACTCAGGTATTAGCAAAATTCATCTAACTAACTTTTTAGGTAGCTGGTAAACTAATAGTATTAAATTATAATAAAAAATTTGGACAAATTACATATACCTCTCTTGAGGTTTGGCTAAATTACAGATACCCCCTTGAGGTTTCGGAAATTACATCCCGCCCCCTGAGGTTTGTATTTTCATAACAATTTGCCCCCTGCGGTTTAAATTTCATAACAAATTATTCCCTAATTTGTTATACAAATATAACATTCAAGGGAGAATTTGTAATTTCTCAAACCTCAGGGGGGTATTTGTAATTTAGCCAAACCACGAGGGGGTATATGTAATTTGCCCAATTATACTTCTAAAATAAATATGAAATTTATAAAGTAGAATGTAAAAAAATGTATATAATAAATATAAAATTTTACATTTTTGTTTAATAATTTGAGATCCATAATTTTATTTTATTACTTATAAATTTTGTATACTTTATATAATTTATATGAATTTCATATCAAATTTTTTTGAAGTTTTAATTATTTCACATTTTTTTTTTATGAATTTACTGTGCACAATCAGATATCTTTATTTTATTTTAAGCTTCTATGATGTTTTTAATTCAATTTTAAGGTTTTGTTATAATAACATTTCTTCTAATTAAAGAAAAATTATGAGGTTTTACTACGTCGTAAGAAAAATAAAATATGATGAAATAATAAGCAGGGTCTGATTGAGTGGTAAGTATAGTTTAAATGAGTAGTTAATCTAGTATGATAGAGTAGTAAGTCATGTTTAATATTGAGTAGTTAGTGGATTTTTTTTTTTTTTAAAACCAATTGTAACATTACTTACCATTTATTATAACAATACTTACAACTTATTGAGATATTAATCATTTATCATTTATTTTCATTGTACTTACCACTCATTGAGACTTACCATTCGTTCTACTTACCACTCAATAGTAAGTGAAATCTTATTAAGTAATAATTCAAATCTAATCGAGTAGTAAGTGGATATTTTAATTTACTTTAAAACCAATTGTGACATTACTTATCACTTATTATAATAATACTTACAACCTATTGAGATAATACTTACCATCTAAAAACATAGTAATTACTATTTGTTCTCATTGTACTTACCACTCATTGTGACTCTACTTACTATTCATTTTACTTATCACTCAATAATAAGTGAAATCTCATTAAGTAGTAAGTCAAGTCTAATAAAATAGTAAATGAATATTTTAATTACTTACAACTAATTATGACATTATTTACCACTTATTATAGCAATACATACAATTTATTGATATAATACTTATTATTCATAAATACAATATTTACCATTCGTTTAATTGCATTAACCACCCATTGTGACTCTACTTATTATTCGTTCATCTCACGACTTGACCTGACCCTAGTACTCAGAGGTTAGACGTCACAACTAATTGATAAATGAGGTTACCAAAGGCCATTTCTTAAATTAATAGATTAATAACGCAGCAGAGTAAAATAAAATGGTACCTAAATAAGTAGTAAGTCAAGTTTGATAGAGTAATAAGTGGAGTCTCATTGAGTAGTAAATATTGTTTAATTGAGTAGTAAGTCAAATCTGATTGAGTAGTATATGGGGTTTGATTGAATAATAAGTCAACTTAATAAAGTAGTAAATCAAATATCACTAAGTAGGATAAATAAAAACCTATTAGGAATTTTTATAAATTCAAATCTTTTTAAAAATACCTAAAATATCCACAAAAAAAAAAATAATAATTTGATAGAGTAATAAGTGGGATGTTATTAAGTAATAAGTGGGCTCATATTTAATCATTATCGCTACCAAGATGGATTGTAGAACTCAATGTCGAAATCATACTTATCGTTCATAAATATAATATTTACTATTTGTTGTGATTCTACTTACTAATCAATAGTAAGGGGAGTTTTATTGAGTAGTAAGTGAGTTTGATTGAATAAAAAATCAAGTCTGATAAAGTAGTAAATGAAGTTTGGTTGAATAGTAAGTAAATTATCCTTAATTAGTAAGTGTTGTATGATTAAGTAATAGCAAAATATCATTAAATAGTTAGCATTTATAAACACAATACTTACCATTGGTTTTGATTCTATTGACCACTAATTGTGACTCTACTTCCCACTCAGTATTTTACCATTTTTACAAAGGGTTGGGCTTCCCTCCAGTTCGATCACGGATTGGAGGGTGCTATTAGGCCTGTTGCGGCTCACCACAGGTCTCGTTTCGATAATCCGAACCGTTCAATGTGTATAACGTATCGAGTATTATATGCCTGTAAAAAATCACGTTGATCGGATATCAATAACTATTTCATCGGATAAGATTTTTATCAACTGTTTATTTTTTTACCGTCTCTTATTTTATGCAAAACTGATTTGATCAAGTAGCTGTTAATATCCGATCAACGTGATTTTTTATGACCATATAGTACTCGATGAGTTCTACATATTGACGGCTCGGATTATTAAAATGGGACCCGTGGTGGGCCTCCACGGGCCCAACAGCACCTTTCAGTCCGTGATTGGACTGGAGGGAAGCCAAACCCTTTTACAAATTTTGAATACTTACAATTGTTTAGCAATCTACTTACTATTTATTTTTCGAATGTTTACCATATATAAGTTATGACATAATCACTTTTAATTATAACTAAAAACAAAATATAATGGGTCATAATTAAACACCACTTAAGGTATAACCAAAGACCCTTTCGTTTATAATTAAAATATATCTTATCCAACATCACAATGAGTCATGACCAAATGTAATAACTAAATACCACTTTAGACACAACCAAAAACCTTTTCAGTTATAATCAAAATAAAAATTAAAGTAGGTCATAATTAAAAATCACAAGAGATTGTAATTAAGTCATAACTAACACTACAATGTGTCATAATCAAGTCATAATCAACACCCCAATGAATTATAACTAAATATTACAAAGGTCATAACTGGATATACGGTACAGACAAAAAAATAGTGTGCATTATAAAATTTCCCGATAAACACAAGTATAAATAATAATAAAATATATTTTTTAATATTAAAGAAATAACATCATTTTTATCTAACATAATTATATCAATTTTATGCTATTCATATTGTTTAAATCTTAAAAAAGATTAGTGTAACTTTTTTTTAGTAGGGGAAATAAACAATCAACATGTAGTTGAAAAAAAATTTAAATTCATGATAAAATTTATAAAATTTAATTATGAAAGTCATAAGTTTTTTTTTATAAATATATAAATACTTTTGGAAAACTACAACTAATTTGTAATTTTTTCTTTTTTTTTTTTATAAATAATTTGATGAGTAATAACAAAACAACTTTGTTTTATTTATTTATTTATTTATCCTGATGGGACTATGGACCATTAGATTGATTCAATCCAAGGGCTCAAAATGTCTCACTCTCTATTTGGTCCAAAATGTAATCACCTTACATGTTCAACATACACCCTCTCTCTCTCTCTCTCTCTCTCTCTCTCTCTCTCTCTCTCACCCACACTCTTCTCATCTCTTTTCTGATTTCAAATTTTGAACACACACACTCTCTCTCTCTCTCTCTCTCTCTCTCTCTCTCTCTCTTATCGGAGCCCATTCCCGTGCTTCCCTGTTGGAGCCCAACCCTTGTCGACGACCGAACCCCAAACCTCGTATTACTCTCTTCATCTTCTCTCTTCCTCCCTCCCTCTTTTCGCCATACCAATCGTCATCAACAGTGGCAGCCCCAAACCCCTTTCAATATTGACGAAGACTGAATGGAGTCACTGCAAAAAGGGAACAAGGGTGTTTTTGAATTGAGGATGAGACTGATATCTATACAAGAATCCGGTAGAACTACTGTTCAAGTGAGCAAACCCATCTTAAACAATGGGGAAATGGAAACCTGGGCTTTCATTTTTCTTGAGCAACCCATCTTAAACAATTAGTTGTGTTGATTAATTACTTGATTTCCTCTTGTTGATTTGTATTAATATCGAATTTGTATTAGATTTGTATTAAATCAGTTTCGATTGCTAGATTTGTATTAAATCAGTTTCAAAAGTCACCATTAATCTATCTATTTTTTTTTTTTTTTTAACAACCCATTAATCTATCTATTTAAGCACCATTATGTTTTCTACCATACGGTGCAACGACTTCGACGCTGGCAATGGAGCAGACTAAGGTTGTGGGTATTTGGTGTTTTGTTCAATGAGATCCCAAACAGATATTTTAATTAGTTAGTTTTGTTGAAACATTGGGGAAAGTTGCTGTAAACTTTAATTAGTTTTGTTGATTAATTAGTTAGTTTCGTTGCTAAAATTGTGATAAATTTGAACTATACTTTAGTTTTGTTTGGTTTGGTTTGATGCTAAACATTAGTTTTGTTTTTTATTTTTTGCAATATTTGTTGCTAACAGGGTGCTTGGCTTCCATTGTAGGTTTAATGTTGTTGTTTCAGCTCCTTTCTCTCATCGTCCTCATTGTTTTCACCTCCTCACCATGGGTTTGAGACCACTTCAACTTTCTCCTCGATGTAGCCATCACATCCCATTCTAAAGTGCAACAACTCAGATTTTTAATTATTCTGTAAAATTTATACTAATATTATTTAATCACAATTAAGAAAATATATGATTGATTGTGTATTATTATGTGTAATTTTATAAAATAATATAATTAGTAAAAAAATTTGGGGGTCAAAGTATAAATAAATAATAATAGATAAATAATAATAATAATACTAATGAATGTAGTAGTAAAATAAATAATTAATTTTCTATTGGTATACGATAAAATGTAATTTAATTAGGAATTAATTTATTTATATAGTTATATTAAAAAATTGGGTCAAAATGTAATTATCTTAAATATTTATTAAGGATAAGAATGAATCTATGAAATTTATTATCGAATCTGGAGAAGATTCGCACGGGCCACGTAATGCTCTCACCTCCCTATAAATAGGGAGGAGCTGATCAGGGCGGAAGGAAAGAAAGGAAAAGAAAGAAAGAAAGGAGGGAAGGAAAGAAAGAGAGAAAGAAAATGGAAGGAAAAGAAGGAAAAAATAATGGAAGTCAAAAGGGTCTTTGATAGTGGAAACAAAGAGTGAGGTATTAAAGTTAAGGTGAGTTATATTATATCTTGAGTCACCATAATATATTTTACGTATATTTTGACTTACCAAATTTGTTTTTATACAAGTTATGTTTTATAAAGTATTATAAATTATATTAATATTTCAGTTACGTGGATTATTTTTTGAACCCTATTTGTTAAAATGAAACCCATGGATATGTTTGTTTAACTTTTAAAGAATATTTGACTATAACCTTATAAACAATTATGTTTTGTAAATACCACCACGGGAGTCCGACGCCTTGGGGGACTTAAATAACCATTGGCTTATGTTTGGTCTCTTTGTGACCCTCTGTTGTCATGGATCTATTAACCTTTGTTCTGTGCGGAGCAAAGTGTTGTGCGGAGATAAGTGCTACACTATTGTGGGAGCCACCTCTATACTCCGTACGGGCCACCTATTGAATCTGTACCTCTGTTCTAACTGTCACTCCTGTGACCTCTGTTCTGTTCTGTTCGGTACCGTGGTTATGGTTATTGTTATTTATTTACATAATCTCAGTTTTGCTACTTAAATGATTATTTGTTTAGACTAAGTTATCTTAAATATTTTAGTTACATAACTATCCATGGTTATTTTGTGTCCCTTATACTATTGGTATAATATTTCTCACTCTGCCATGTGCTTATAGCTGTTTACCAATTTTCAGGAAACAATGCAATTCAGAAATAGCCTTTGGAAAGTCTTAGATGCGGGGTTGCGGAATAGACACACACAACACTTTATGATATTTTTATATGTAAATATCGGCCTTTTTGGTCAATAAATTTTGTAATAAAAATACAAGCTCCAATGATTATTTTGGTACCCTCACTTAAATATTATTTCCACTCGCGTTTATTAGTTTGTTTAAGAATTGGCCGGAGGTAACCTAAGTTACTGGCCATCACGATGCTTAACCCTTGGGTACGGGGAGCGAGTTGTGACATAAAGTCTCAACTGTCACAGTCTTCACCATGGGTTTGTGGCAATTGCGAAGCAACAATTGAGATTGTAGCTTGATCTATGAGTGATTGATTTTGACGACTGAAGCACTTAAAGTGATTTCGAGGCGACAATTTAATGGGTACCCTCCATCACAATCTATGGTCTTTTTCTTATTCTATCTCTAAATTTGTGTAAACATTTTTCAATAATTATTCCTAAATTCTAATTTTTATTCCTATCATTAATTAGAATAACACCCATTGGCTTCAACATTTGCAAATCGAGAGCTTCCAGCCGCAATGCATTTGGCTGGATTATAGAGAGCTTCCAGCCATCAAGCAAGTTAGTAATTTTTTTTATTATTATTAGTTTTGATAGCATTTGTTTTGTTGTCATTGGTATTTGTCTGAATGAAGGTTATTGAAAAACCTAAGTGATTCGCGATTAGATCAAGATTAATCGTACCAATTCCAAAATGATTTAAAACTAACAATCTAAATCATCTAGCACATACGAAATTAATTTAGATTGTCGCTTCTAAAATAATAAATCGACACAAATGATTTTTACGTGGAAAAATCACAATTGGAGCACCTCCAATTGTGATTAAAAAATCACGGGCGAAACGCCACTAATCAATTCACTATGAAAGAAAAAAAGAATACAAATTTTACCAAAACAAATTACCCAAAACTCTGTCAATTTGTCTTCAACAATCTGTATAGCTTTCACCAAAACCTTCGTCTCGGAATTTGATCAGATTGATGTTGAATCCACAACATCCATTGTCGAATCAACGACTGCGCATAGCATCAAACTCCTTTGAATACTTTATGCTTCAATCTCCGGATTCCACCAAAGAAGAACACTCTTGTAGTTGAATAATCAAACAACTCTTTGATGTATGCTTGTCAAACCATGAGTATAATCCTCAATCAAACATCAAAGAAAACTTGCAAAATAGCCCCAGATGAAAACCCTAAAACCCTCAAAGAAGATCTGAAAGCCGTGCCCTAAGTTTGGAGCAAACTGTAGTTTTATAGCAGCAGAAACCGTGATGTCCGCTCGAGCGCAGGAATGGACGCTTGAGCAGAGACGCTAAAACGCGTGTTCCAAACTGGGATTCACACTCGAGCGTAGGAACTTACGCTCGAGCGTAAAACCACACCTCACAGTATTTGTGCAGATGAACTAAAATACTGGAAAGATAGAAACTCTGCTCGAGCACAACTTTCCCCACTCGAGCAGGAAGACCAAAAATAGAGGAAAAATTAGAACTCAATTAAGCTAAGCTTGTTCACGGAATTGGCAACAAGTAAGGACCTAAAAATCTCCCCCTT
The DNA here is from genome assembly GCA_036172215.1 of Camellia granthamiana. Taxonomy (NCBI): domain Eukaryota; kingdom Viridiplantae; phylum Streptophyta; class Magnoliopsida; order Ericales; family Theaceae; genus Camellia; species Camellia granthamiana. The sequence goes on along the minus strand of CM069904.1, from coordinate 101,397,566 downwards.
TGCCAATTTCCGGACAAAACTTTCTAACAATTTTTCCTAACAAAACAAACGGACTAGACACAGTAACATAAACAAAAACCTTGACCAAACACAAAACACCAACTGCAAAAACCACACAAGCCAATTTGATTGAAGTACACTTCGAACCCTTTTGAACAAACCACTTGTGGAAAATATCAAAATACCAAACCAACCAAAACTGTGGAACGAAATAAGATAACGAAGATCAATAGAGAGGAATAAACACCATATCCACATATGTATAAGCAAATCCATCTATGCCAAAAAATCCAACATATCCCAATATGCATGTACATTCCCATCCCACAACACTCCCCATTTTTGTCCGAAAGAGAGGCACAAAAAACAACAAAACAAAAAACAAACCACAGAAGAAAAACAACCGAAAAATAGTAGAAAAGAAGCTGTGCAGAGGAAAATATACTGTTCAAAACACTATCCAAGGAGAAAGAGAAACAAGTATCACTAAGCCGGCGGCGGCGGAGACTGTTGTAGTTGTAGCATAGTCAGGATCTGAGAAATATGGTGGGAAGATTGAGCAACAGACTCCTCAATGTGGCTGGAAGAGACCTCCAAAGCAGAGAGCCTGGCATCGGTGGTGGTCTCAAGATCAGTAAGCCGAGCATCAAAGATATCCATCCAGCCCTCCAAGTGATCAAAACGGGAAACCATGGCCTGCTTAAACTGATGTAGCTAGCCTCTGAGAGAACGAGCCGGAGGAAGCTACTCCTCCTTACCTGTAGCCTCACCTGCAGTAGCAGCGTCATACTCTGCCTCCTCGGCCAAAGGATCACCACCTGTACCAGAAACACCCACCCCAGAAGAACCCCCCTTGACATGAGACTGACTCTGGGAGACGGTCTTTTTGGTGAATGGGCAGGTAGGAAAGGCAAATTCATCCTTGTCAAAAGAAGGAACCTCAAATTTGGTGAGAAGACGATTAATAAGGCAACCGTAAGGAAGACCTAAGTTGTTTCTCTCAAAAACGGCTACCATTTTTTGAATAATGAGGGTGGCAAGATTGATAGAACGGTGGTGAGCAATGCAAAAAAGAACAAAGCCTTGTTCTTGATTGATTTTGGAGCGATGAGTGGTGACAATGATGTTGGCACAGACAAAGAGATTTAGCAAACTGAATTGGGGAAGAAGTTTATGCTGTTTGATCAAGGCGCCCTGGATCCAAGAACAGGGCGTACCACACAATGCAATGGCCACCTCGTTGAAATCATAGGTGGGTTGGACAGGGAAAGGATAGTGACACGGAAAGACTTGGCCAATGCCTAATAGCTCACGAATAAGTTTAGGGGTAATGGTGATGGACTTAGACCTGCCCCAAGTCTTGAAAGTAGGGCCAATATTGTCAATCCCCTCAATATTACAATAAAATTCCCGAACCCAGTCAAGGTTTTGACGGCCGTAGAAAGAAAGGACCAAATCTCCCCCTAAATGATCAAACAAAGGTCGAATGGGCATGGACTCAAAGGTGTTTGGTTGGACATTGCGCTCAAGATGGCCAATCCTAGTTGAGTAAGACTCTCTGAAAGAATTGGCTTTTTCGGCAGATGGAAACCGGTTCGTGTTATAAGTAGGGTGAGAGGCAGTTAACTTATGTATAGAGGAGGACGTGACTGAGAAGACAAAAGAGCACTGGAAAAAAGGGAATGACAGTCACGAACAAACCAAAACAAAGCTTAAGCTTGGAAGAAGAGGATCGCCAAAGGAGCCCTAGGAGAGGGGAGATAGAATTTGGGGAAGAATGAACTGAAAAGACGAAGGCTAGGTTTTTAAAGCGTTGCAGTCTGCTCGAGAAAGAATTTAGGTGCCCGAGCGTGAGAACGCATGCGCATGGCTTCGCTCGAGCTGAGATTCAGGCGCTCGAGTGCAAAAAACAATCTTAGAAGTTGGTTACCGCTACAAAAGTGCTAGATGAGTGGAATATACGCTCGAGCGCTAAATTTGTCGCTCGAGCGTGGAAGAAAACAACAAAGGAAAAAATGCACCTCTTCTGAGCTATTAAAACCAACTCGCACTATCAAGTGGGACCTCAAACAAGCGGAAGTGAGCACAAAAGCAAGAATGTGACTCTAAGATAGGATAATCCATAAACCATGAAGCCTGCTAACTCATAATTTGACAATATGAAGCACAATATCATGAGTAAATCAGATAAATATTGATCAATGAGCATAAGCTACATGGGAATGTGCAACACAAAGACAAACATGAGAGCTCACATAAAGAAAGTGTGTGTGTGTGTGCAATCCTTGAGAGGCCACGGAGCTAGAGTTAATCCTCATAGTGATCGAATGGCTGGACCTCCGGCAAGAGTAACTAAACATCACTGATAAAAGTCAAACCACTAGGAATCAAGGGGTATTTGTTGAGTAAATGCGGAGGCTCCCCTTCAATCAATGAGTTTTTTTTTTTTTTTTTTTTTTTTTTTCTTTTGATTTTTGACTTTTCTTTCTTGTGGGCACTCACTGGTGGCATGCACGCTCAAGAGTATGGAGACCAAACCAGAGAAGCATGAAATCAATAAGGATGGCCTGGTTGGTGCCTCTGAGGTAACCTTTTTCTAATGCCCTGACTTCAATGAACTGAGGGAGGAACCGTGAAAGTGAAAAACGATGGTAGATGGTCAAGAGACTCAACATCACCCATGATATGCCAGTATAGGTCAATTTCTCTGAAAATGTATAAGAGACACTGTTAGTGGTCCATAAAGAACTTTGATCACTTGTGCGGAAATCCCTGCTACAGTTTATCTCAAGGATGTATACAGAATGAGATCATGAAGTCAATGAGCATGTGCATTCAGAATGAGCTATGAACAAAAAAGAACGAAATCTTACAAGCAGCATGAGAAGTGTTTATATGAGTCTAATAATGCTGAGATGACAGGAATCAATGACAATGAGATTATAGCATCCAAGTAGACTGGCTGTGAGGTACAAGAAACTCCCTATCGTGCTCCTATAAAGGGTTAGATCACCATCAGTACTAGAGGAATCTTTGGAAAGGTGAAGACTGGTGCTCATGCGAGTGCGTGCATGTTTGGCCGACTCGAGACCGAACTTAGACACAAGATTTTTGGTATACTTGGTCTGAGAGACAAACATACCTGAAGGAGACTATTTAATTTGAAGACCCAAGAAATAAGACAACTATCCCATCATGCTCATCTCAAACTCATGTGTCATGTAATCCGAGAAATATTTCACAAGATGATCAGCAGTGGATCCAAACACAATATCATCAACATAAATCAGAGCAACAAGTATATGAGACTTAGTATGTTTCACAAATAAAGCCTTGTCCACACTACCTCTTTGAAAATCATTATCAAGCAGAAAAGTAGTAAGTCTATCATACCAAGCCCGAGGGGCTTGTTTCAACCCATATAACGCCTTGTCTAACTTGTAGACATGGTATGGACAATTTGGGTCCTCAAACCCTTTTGGTTGCTGTAGACGTCCCCGAACGTCTCGGGAGGGAATCCTGTTTTGTTCATTTGGGCTCACTACAGTTCAGGACTCAAAGTTACGGTCCTGTATCTAATCTCACAGAGTGCAATGCAAGACCGATGAATCATCAAGGAGTCCCAAATCCGGCAAATCATTTTTGAAAACAGATTTTTTTGAAAGAAATGCCAAACATGGACTGCTTTGCAAGATACAGAGTCGCCACCTAAATATTTTATTTTGGAAAATTTAGGAAACCCTGACTCGTTGCCTAAGGCCATGTGTCCATCATCACCCAAGTTGCCTCGGCTCGGGAACTTGGGTACGATTGGGGAAGGTCACTTCGTGAGCACCCCCGCTCGCCCGATCAAAGATCGGCTTCTACTAACCATGATATCGAGTTTTGAAAACATTATATGCTCTTATTCCGGTTTATTAGCCTAGAATTACTATGTGATGTGCGCAGCATACAAGTATAGACTGGATCGCCTGAGTTGGAACAAAACATTTCATGTTTGTTTTTTAAAGCGGTTTGCTACTCGCAAGTAGGCTAAAATGCGGATTTTGCCGCCCTCAAGTGGGCTTAGAAAACATGGTGATTTGCCACTATCTAGTGGGCTTAAAACTCGCAATCAATGAATTGTTCAAATTCAGATAATCCAACCTCCACCCACAGGCATTCAGGCAGTTATATCACATAAGCACTTAGCCTCATGGTAAGCATGCTATCATGGCAGTCACTCACACACATGCAAGGATGCTAAAGCATAAATACTTACCGAGTACTCCAAGCCAAAGAAAGAAGCTAATTAGAAACATGCATGAATCCTAACTATGCTGAAATGCCTAATGCAACACATGCAAAATGCAACTAAGACAAGCTCGGCTATTCTAAAATGGTAGATGAAATGCAACAACTGATACACGTATTCAACTCAGAATTGAAATACAATGCAGTTAGTATGATGCGCTGAGCCCGGTGCATGCAATACAGATGAATGATGCAAACATGCAAGCATAAGTATGCTAATTGAAACATGCCCTAATCTAACCATCATAAGCTGGTAAATAAAAGGGAGAAAGACGTGGGGTTGGAAGACATACATCACACACACGCACACTTATTACACAATTGCCCTCGCTCGGAGGGTCCGAATAAATAATACAGTCCGAATAAATAATTAACTACTCTAGCTAATTAAATATTACAAAACCCTAATTAATTAACAAATTAACTAGGAAAGCGAATAAACTAGCATGCAAGCTATAAAATGGACTGCCTCAGCTCTTGTTCCGAATGATGAAAGATGCATGCGTGCTCGGGTCGCTTTGTCGGGAAATTCCTTGCGATGCCCCGATTTGCCTCTGTTTTGCAATTGGTCCTAGAACACTGTATAAAACTTCCGAAGGCTGCTGAGTAGTTTTTTGCTGCTGGATTCCGATTTGCTGCAACAGAGAGCAAGAAAGGGACATGGCAAAGTATTTTCAACACATGTGTGCATGACCACTTTCCGCGTCATTGCACAAGCTCTAGGGAGTGTAGACCTCGATCCTCGTACCACCAATCACGCATCTCGATGCATGATGGCCGAGGAGTCGAGTTGCATGACTCAATGTGAAATAAATGCACATATAAGCATAACAAGGCCTAAACTCCATCATGTGTAATTCGGAGTGTCGGCGACTGGGAATTGAGATACGTTTCGTCACTTGGAGTACAAAACGTCCCTCGTTTCCCGTGTTTGGACTAACCCTACTCCAAACACAAAGCGATGAGATGGCATACACAATGCGACTAACATGCAACCTAGCATACGCAATGCTATGGGCTAAAATGGCATACACAATGCACGTGACATAACATGACATACACAATGCACTTACGAAGACTATCATGCGCACATGAACTAAATGGCATATACAAATACAAGATGGACTTACACCAATATGAGTAGACCTCAGCCACACTTAGATCAGTGGCCATATGATGAAAATGAGACAACCGAAATACATGCAAGCATGCACGAATGCAATGGACCGATCCTAAGGCACAACATGCAACTCTAACTAAGCATAGCAAAGGATGAAATATGGCATACAAGAATACATTTTCCAGCTCTGAAACATGATGTACAATGGTCCCGAATCATGCAAATATGTTACCCAATGCATGCTAGATGGCCCGAATACCGAAACTAGTGAAGTGCGTTACACTAGAGGTACACAAAGCAATGCACGAATAGCAAAAACCAACCCCCAAACAGACCCTAGGCAGGTCTGAAACAGTGGGAAAATGGCCCAAAATGATGGTTCAAAGTGCATGGAAATGAAGCTCATTCAATGGTTCGAAAACAAGGCATTCATGCACAACTCTCAAGCACACTTAAAGAGGAGAAAACATGAGGATATGACATTCACATAGGCATCTGAAATATGATGCAAAATGACCCCAAAGCATGAAAAACACCTCAGTATATTCATGCAATAGACCTCAAATCTCAAAGCTAGGCAAGTGTATTGAAACTACAAGCATGCAAAACAAGCATCATTCGACCATGAGACCCAAAAACAGAGCTAGGGCAGTCCAAAATATGCACAAAATCAGTTTAAGGCAAGGCCAAAAAGTGCTAAAATCAAGCGTCAACAAAGCATGCAAAATAAGCTAGTGAACCATGATTTGCACTACAACTATTATGAAGCACATGAGAGCTCACCAAACCAGCTAAAAATAGAAGTATTCCATGCCAAATAATGCTCAAAATCCCACTGAAACTCAGTCAACGCATGCAAGAATGATGTGTCCCTTTGAAAGGCCAATAAGAGGGTTGTTCTACACATGCAAGATAGACATACAAAATGGAAAAACCACCTCTGGAAAGAAGTTATGAGGGCCCTAAAACTCACTGAAAAGGGCCTGAAATTAATCTAGGAAGCATGCAAGTGAAGGCCCCTTTGAAAGGCCTTGAAGAAGATTACTCTACACATGCATAATAGACATCTAATATGGCAAAACCACCTCTAGAAAGAGGTCATACAGGTCACAAAAACTTCATCAAAAATGGCCTGGAGCATGGCTTTGAAATATGCAAATAGGGCTCCTTTGGAAGGCCAAGAAAGCTAGTAAAGAGAACAAAGGGTGAGAGGGTCACCCCTCTCTGATTTTGAGGCTCAAAGACACATGTTAGCCATTGAAAATCCACTGGATTTCAGTGGCTAAAAGGTCAAACCAAGGCCGACACAAATGCTCTAAAGCATAGCTCAAAACATGAGGAAATGAAGCATGCAAGGGGGTAGATGACCCCCAACAGAAAAATGGTCTTAAACAAACATGTTTAGAAGATCAAAACAAGACTTTTTTCAATTTATGACAAAGTCTAAATATGCTTGCAAGATAGGCTAAGAGATGGATCAAAATAATGCTCAAAAGAGGGAAAATGATTACCCTTGAAGACCAGCAAGAACCAGCAGCCTCTGGACAAAAAATGCAGCCCTCAAACTCTGAAAACAAGCTCCAAGAACCTTAGCTTGATGGTGGAGGGGTTAGGCTAGGAGATGGTATGCAAAAGGGGCCAAGAACCAAGCAATTTTGAGCTCAAAAAGAGAGATATAAAGAGAGATATATTGTTTGCCTTCACCAAAGTTCTCAACCCTTGCAATGGAAGATGACCCCTTCCTTTATAGAGGAGAGGGGCTAAAGCTTCTCTTGGAAGCTTAAAACCAAGCTCAAAGATCCTCCATACACGTGTATGGAGGATCACTTCTGAGGCTTCCAGCTGGCACAGTTGGCTAACACTCAGTGAGATAAAAAGCAGGAAGCTGGCCGATCCAGGTTCAGGTGGTCGGCTGACCACTCCCCCTGGTCGAGCCGACCAGGGGTCAAAAGGTTCAAGCTGAAAAGGTGGTCGGCCTACCAAGATTGGTGGTCTCCCAAGTGAATGCAACTCAGTGGTGGTATGGGAGACCAGAAATTGTGGCCCAAAAGTGAGGGAGACCAGCTCTCTAACAAGAAAATCGGGCAGTGAAGAGAAAGGTGGATCTCCAAGAAGAAAAGGTGGTCTCCCACCATAGTACCACCTTCCTAACAATGAAACTAGGGTCCATGCCAAAAATGAACCCACACCGATGGGAAACGCGTGTTCGGGGGCCAAAACGCGCAGCCGAGGGCCCACGAAAACTGACTATTAAGCACCGGATGTGGCGTATGACCATGAAGGTGGTCTCACGGGCCACAGTGTCCCTCTAGGGAGAGGAAACAAGGTGTGTGCCAAAAACTGGAGCAAACAGAGAAAGTTAAGCTGTCCCGAACCGAGGCGCACGGCCGACGGCTCTGAAAATTGAAAACTGGTCTCCAAACGGGAATAGTGGCCTGCAACCATGAAACGTAGCCTACGGCCACTGAGAGATGGGTCTTGGAGACCTCTCCCTCCCTTTGGGAAGAGAAAATAGAGAAAACAGGACCTGGTTCGCAAACCGAGACAAAGCACAAAAGAGTCCCGAAGTCCGGAGGCAAGGCTCTCAGCGAGACTCTGTGACCTCAGAATGAGCACAATATGCATCATCACCGAGCGCCTCAATCAGCGACGTCTGAGTCTTAAGGTCATGTCAAAAATGGGGTGTCTACAGTTGCTCAACATAAGCCTCTTCTTTCAAGTACCCATTCAGAAAGGCACTTTTCACATCCATTTGGAACAATTTGAACCCAAGAAAGCATGCAACACCAAGTAAAATACGAATAGATTCGAGACATGCAATAGGGGCAAACATCTCATCATAGTCAACACCCTCTACTTGAGTATAGCCTTGAGCAACCAACCTAGCTTTATTTCTAACTACAATACCATTCTCATCATATTTATTTTTAAAGATCCACTTGGTACCTATCACATTCATGCCTCTAGGTCTGGAAACAAGAGTCTAAACTTTGTTACGTTCAAATTGACCTAATTCATCATGCATAGCATTCACCCAACTATCATCTAGCAAGGCCTCTTTTACATTTTTAGGTTCAATTAATGAAACATTGCCAATTACCTGTTAAACCGGATGGTTCAGTTTTACCCTTGCTGAAGGTTTTAACTCTTGACTAGTTGTGACAGGAACATCAGAGGTGGTGTCTCTTTGTGCACTCTTTGGACTCGGACTTACCATTGAAGATGGCACTGGCTCTCTTTCTTGAGCATGACCCTCTGTTTCTCCTTGACTTTGTGGTTCAGTATCCAAGCTTGGAGACTCACCATTATCTTCCTCATGTATCACTGGAGTATGAGAACCTGTGTCATCTATAACCACATTGATTGATTCTATTAAAGATAAAGTACGCAGGTTATAGACACGAAAAGCTCTACTAGTGGTTGAATACCCTAGAAAAATACCTTCATCACTTTGGGAGTCAAATTTTCCCAAGGGCTCTCTATCTTTGAAAATGTAACATTTTACTCCAAAAAGTTTTGAAGTATTTTACATTAGGTTTCAATCCCTTCCACAATTCATATGGAGTTTGTAAAGTACCGGGCCTTAAATACACACGATTCACAACATATAAACAGCGATATTTAAAGGCTTCAGCCCAAAACTTTGGAAGAACTTTCTTACTAAGGAGCATGACCCTAGCCATCTCTTGAACAACCCCTGTTCTTCCTCTCAACAACTCCATTTTGTTATGGAGTAATCGGTGTAGAAAACTCAAGCTTAATTCCATGCATATCACAAAAATCCGAAAACGAACTATTTTCAAACTCACGACCATGATCCGTTTGGATTCTTATGAGACGCCCAATAGAAAACACCCTGTTCATTTTGAATTTTAAGAACTAAGGCCTAGAAAGCATCAAACGTATCAGATTTTTCTTTTAAAAATTTACCTATGAAAAACCGAGTATAATCATCAACGGTTAAAAAAATATATCTTTTACCTCCAATGCTTTCATTGCGAATGGGTCCCATATGATCCATATGAACCAATTCAAGAGGACATTTGGTTGTGAAGTTGTTCACATTTTTTATGGGGGGCACGAGTTTGCTTCCCAAGTTGACATGGTCTAAACACATGGTTCACATTCTTACCCATTTTGGGTACACCTCTCACAAGCTCTTTGTTGGCTATCTTGGTTAGGTCTTTGAAATTCATGTGACCTAATCTTTGATGCCACAAGTCAAGGTTACTTATGACGACCGAGTGGCAAGTGAGATCATTAGTGGTAACAATCCCATAGCAGTTATCAGATGTGCGAACCCCATGCATGACATTATTTCCCTTCTTATCTAAAAATTTCATATTTATTTTTTTGAAAATAATACTTCATCATGGGAATCACACATTTGACTAATGCTCAAAAGATTAGCTTGAAGGCCATCAACAAGTAAGGCATTTTCGAGCTTGGGAAGAACCGGCCACACTTATAGAGACCTTACCAATGACTCTAGAAGTGCCACCATCTCTAAAGGTAACAATTTCTCCTTCATATTTTTCAAGGGAAGTGAAGTAGGATTTGTCATCAAACATGTGATGAGAGCACCCACTATCGAGATACCATGTGTGAGTCACGTCCTTTCAGTGTAGTGTGAACAACAAAACAAGTTAAGTCGCTCTTTCTCACCCAAATCTTTTTGGTCTTAACAGAAGTAGGACTGGTAGTCTTGGTAAATATCTTAGCGTTATGAACACCCTCATGAATCTTGGTGTTCCACTGAAACATGTAAGGTTGTCTTCTAATCCATGAAGTGTTAGAGTTTCTAATTTTTGAGACACCTTATCAAACAACTCATAACAATAAGGACGAATGTAGCCATACCTACCACAATGATGACAAACAAAAACAGGTTTTACCTCCCTTTTGTTGATCTTACCCCGTTAGGTTGTTGAAAAGAGGGATCACCCTGTTGAACCTTCAGCTTTCCCTTTGTTTTGAGTCTTAATGTTGTGTGATGTAGAGGCATGTCCCTGTTGAACTGTTGCATTTCCATAGCCAGCCTCACTTTTTTCACAACTCATTCCGTTGAGATTCGAGGATATCTTCCAATGTCTTTGACCTTTTGTTCCGCATAGCAATTGTGGCTCTAGCATCTTGGAGTTCTTCCTCTTTTTGACCGAACCATCTCTTCCAATGCAGTTTGTGACATCTCAAGAGTCTCAATCTTCTCTTCATATGTGGCATAGACTTTCAACATTCCTTTTGGTATCATAAGATAAAAGTTTTTCACAGAGATCTTTCCTGTCATTTGAGATCTTGATGACATCATGTTTTGCTGTAACAATTTCTCCTCTTTAGCTTGACATTCTCGCTTTCACATGCTTTGAGCTTGAAATTCAGTTTGTCATTGATCTTGGACAAGTTCAGAGATTCATTATAAAGCTTTTCATAGGCTTGTTGTAGATCATCACCATAAATCTCATCATCGTCTTTCGAGGTTTCATCATCTTCTTTTTTTCTCCTATTTTTCCTTGACCTCATCTAGTCAAGCAACTAAGGCATGAAAGCTTGGTGGGTGGTGGTGATGATGACTCTCCTTTTTCATGGAATTGACTCAGAATGTCCCATGTATCTTTGGCCTTTGTGCAGAGAGCAATCTGTTGTTGTTCTTCTTCAGAAATTGCTTCACGGATGGCAGTCAGAACTCTTTGATTGATTGGATTGTCAACACTTTCAACATCCTCTTCAATGGCTTGCCGACCTTCAGGGTCATGAGCTCTAAGAAACATCTTTATTTAGATCTTCCAAATATAAGTAATTACTCCAATCAAAGGTAGGAGCACGCTACAGATTCTGAGCAAACTCTACTGGCTTTGGAGGAGGTTGAGTGACGGTAGACCAGAATGCCATGTAGGTACTATCTCCGTCTTCACCGGATTCAGTTTTCTTCGGGTTTTTGCTCTGACCTGCTTTCATCATCCCAAGTCACTGTATAGACTTTCTTCCGGTTCTTTTTCGATGGACATTTTTTTCGATGGACATTCAAGAGCAATATGTCCAAACCCTTGATATTCATAACACTTGACACCTTACCTCTTTACAGACTTCTTTTCAGTTTTTGGAGCAAGTTTTGGTGGAAAAGTTTTGCGTTTTTCATCACTCTTATCTTTTGAACTAGGGTCCTTGAAATTAGGCTTCTTTTTCTTTAATTTTTTTTTTTGAACTGTTTAGTAAACATAGCCGTGATTTCAGACTCTAGATAATCTCAGGGGTCTTAGCAGTCTCATGAGCACTAGTAAAAGCCACACTATCTTTTTGTTTTTTCTTAGAAATCTGGTGGGCTTCATAAGTCTGCAAGTTTCCAACCAACTGATCAAGCTTGAGGGTATCAACATTCTGAGCCTCCCCAATAGCTGTAACTTTGATTGGAACCTCTCGGGTAAAGACCTCAAAATTTTTCCAACAACCTTAGCTTCAGGGATTTTTTCATCGAGTGTGAAACAAGAATTCACGATGTCACTAAGTTTAGCATAAAAATCATCAAACGTCTCATCATCACACATAAAAAGAGTTTTAAAAGAGGAGGTGAGACGTTGAATTTTTGACCTTTTAACAGAAGTAGTACCCTCCTGAATAGTTTCAAGAATGTCCCAAGCCTCTTTTGCTACCTCGTATGTGCAAATACAACGAAACTCTTTAGGTGTGATGGAGCAAAATAGGGAATTGAGAGCCTTACTGTTCGAACTCGAGTTTTGCTAATCCAATGAGTCCCATTTATCAAGCGATTTTGGGATATCAACACCATCAATGGTGATAACAGGTTCACTCCATCCATAGATCACACAGTACCAAACTTTCTCATCAATAGATTTTAAAAACGCTCTCATACGAGCTTTCCAATAAGAATAGCTTGTACCATCAAGTAATGGAAGTCTATGGGTCTAGTTACCTTCGCGAATTGAATCCATATCACCAATCACACAAAATCACACTCCTATAGTTTTGACAAAAACAAAGAATGACCTACTCCGATACCAATTGAAAAACCTAAGTGATTCGTGATTGGATCAAGATTAATTGTACCAACTCCCAAACGATTTAAAACTAACAATCTAAATCATCTAGCACATACGAAAATAATTTAGATTGTCACTTCTGAAATAATAAATCGACACAAATGATTTTATGTGGAAAAACCACAATTGAAGCACCTCTAATTGTGATTAAAAAATCATAGGTGAAACGCCACTAATCAATCCACTATGAAAGGAAGAAAGAATACAAATTTTACCAAAACAAATTACCCAAAACTCTGTTAATTTGTCTTCAACAATCTGTATAGCTTTCACCGCAGCCTTCGTCTCGGAATTGATCAGATTGATATTGAATCCACAACATCCATTGTCGAATCAACAACTGCGCACAGCATCAAACTCCTTTGAATACTTCACACTTGAATCTCCGAATTCCACTGAAGAAGAACACTCTTGTAGTTGAATGATCAAACAACTCTTTGATGTATGATTGTCAAACCATGACTATAATCCTCAATCAAACATTAAAGAAAACTTGCAAAATAGCCCCAGATGAAAACCCTAAAACCTTCAAAGAAGATCTGAAAGCCGTGCCCTAAGTTTGGAGCAAACTGTAGTTTTATAACATCAGAAACCGCAATGTCCGCTCGAGCACAGGAATTGATGCTCGAGCGGGGACGCTAAAACGCGTGTTCCAAACCAGGATTCACGCTCGAGCATAAAACCACACCTCACAGTATTTGTGCAGATGAGCCAAAGTACTGGAGATGTGGAAACTCCGCTCGAGCGCAACTTTCCCCGCTCGAGCGTGAAGACCAAAAATAGAGGAAAAATTAGAACTCAATTAAGCTAAGCTTGTTCGCGGAATTGGCAACAAGTAGGGACCTAACAGTTACAATTACAGTCAATAGTGCTTCAAAAAGAGAAAACACAGGTTTAATTGCTTTATTACATTTATGTTATGGATTCTTACAATTTGTATTTGAAGGTTTGCCTTTGTGGTGTACTATATAACTATGTATATATGTGGATTGGTTGATTGGCAAAACTATTTTATTTGTTTGACTGAATTGCATTTCCATTTTTGTTTTCTTTATTTATTTATTTTGTTTGTTTTTAATTTGCTTAGTAGGCTCACATTAGAGAGCATGAGGAAGAAGTAAAACTTCTTCAGAACCTATCACATCCAAACACTAAGGTAAGTATCTAATTTGTATTCTTATTGAAGCAATGGTTGCTTATTCTTATTGTCTAACTTTTTCTTTTGGTTGGTTGGCTTCCTTGACTCTACAAGTCTATGAATTAATCGTCAATCATGCTTGCTATTGAGTTGAAAAGTTGAATAAATTTTGAAGCAATGGTTTAATCTTTTCTTACAATTGTCATACTTTGGGTATCAATAAGGGATTGATTGGATATCAATTAGGCCATTTACAGCTGGGGATTGATTGGGTCTCTGATACATGCAACATGAAGTTTCGATTGGGCTTCTGGTTTTCGACTGGGCCTCTATTTTTCTCTGTGATTTGTTTGTTTTTCTTTGTGATTTGTATATAGCAAGAAAACTTTGATCATGTAGATTATTGTTATTGTTTAGATTCATTCCCAACTTTCTTTCCAAAATAAAGAGAACTTTTGGATATTGCTATAAAACTTTCTAATTACTTTGATCATGTGGATTTTTTGGTTGGGATTAATTTGAATTATGTTAGGAAGGTTTCTGTTTGTGAAGAGAAGGAATAGGCTGATATGTTGCATTTACTTTCCTTAGATTTGAATCGGAGAAAGAAAGAGAAACTTTTGTAATGGGGGAATAAAGAGAAACTATTTGTAATGGATTTCTCTTTAATTGATTGATGTTTGGTCCTCTCACTTCTCTTTCTCTCTCTATCTCTTTGAGGAACATGTATGTGTGTTTAGCTAATATTTGTTTGGGTTCAGAAATTTGCTTACATTGATTAGCTGGAAATTAGCTGGAAATTCTATTAGATAGTTTCAATTATATTCTTAGCAATAAAATTTGATGCTATCTCCACTTTAACATTACCAAAAAGTACATCACTAAATTTGTCTTTCTTGGGTTAATAAAAATCCCGGTAGTATAATTCTAAAGGGAATGGTTACTTTATGCATTATGCATATGATTTTTTGCTTCTTTTTTTCTGTATTTTTTTTAAAAAAATTCTATTAGTAGCCATGCCTATAACCTTTATATCTTAATAAATACTATTCAATAATCATTTTTTGGCACTTCAATTTCCCGTGGGATTGAATTGTGGAGGTGCTAATATGACTTTTTTTTCTTTATTTTATTTATTTATTTTCCCCTCTCCTATAGGAACATTGCTTAAGATTGGCATAGTTATGCTTATGTTTTTGTTTTTTAAAAGACATATATTTATGAAAATGTCTATGTTACGGATGTGTTGTATAATATTCATAGGTGTGTTTGGATTGTGGATTTTGGTAGGATCAAGAAAAGATAGAGAAAAAGAATTAGTGAAATGTGAATGGAATAGAAAAAAAATTATTTCTCTATTTTCCTTTTCCTTTCCAAATCCCTATCCAAATGCATGATCCAAACGCAGCGTTAGCATTAAAAGAAAGTAGGAATGCAATTCAAAGCTAGATAAAATATTCAAATGAATGTTATTTTTTGTTGTCTATTTTGACATATGTAAGTCGTGAGTATTGCACTTTAATTCCATTTGTTGAACACAAATATTTCAAGTAGCTCATAATGCTTTGAGTTTTATAGGTAAGTGAAATTGCTATTCAAACCTCTCCATGATGGTATGTGTAAGATTTGGGTATGAACCTCTCACCAACACTATGACACTCTAATTTTGACATGGTTGTTAGAATGAAAAGGAATGCCAAGTTCATGTTCTCTATATTTTTAGACTTTGCAACATGTGCCTTCTAGAAATCAATAAAACTTAAATGTTTTGACATGAACAACACAAGTTAATTCATATTTCAAGTTCATTATTCTTTTATTTGAAGCAAATGGGTTGACTAGTTTTGAGTTTATGGTTTTTTTTTTTTTTTTTTTTTTAAAATTGATCACATCCTTTGCATAATATTTTTACAAAATACAATAAATTATCATCTCTAAACAAATTGTCTTCATTGTTCTTTGTCTTGATATTTCATATAGGAATTCATTTGATATTATATGCAGGATTTTTTTGATATTCTATACAGAATTTCTTTTGTATTATAATGGTGGAGCTTTTCTTAATTGATTATGAAAGGAATATTAAATTAGCAATTGATTTATTATATTGTTACTGTCAATGCTGTCATGAGAATGCTAAAACTAGTTGTTTGGTTATTTCTCTTGCATTTAAGGCCAAAAAAATTAAACATCACCACAAATAACAACTCATTCACATGAAAAATATATCTAAAAATCTTGATTATATAATTATAAAGGGTTGTTAATATTTTATTCACCAATTGTGTTATTCTTGGTTAGTCTATATGGAAAGGGTAGAATGTGAATGTAAATGTGGGAGAGTTAAGGTAAAGGACCCCAGGTGAATAAATTTTAATGGATTGATTTAAAAAATTTTGGTGTTGAAAGAATGATGCTAATAGAATATTTATGGTTGAATTACTCTTAAAGGTTTTGAAAATATATTTTTTAAGTTTTTATATATACACTACCGAATTTTATACAATTTTTTCCTCATTTAATGTTGAGTTGTATATACTACTGAATGCTTAGGTTTTGTTAAGGACTGCCATTAGGCACATGTTATCACTATATTGTCTTTTTTTTCTTTTTCTTTTTTGGATAAATATCACTATATTGTCTATATAGTTGTGTATCAATGTCAAAAAACATTAATTAATCTTCTAGGAGAATACAATTTGATTTGAAATTTGCATTGTTTAAACTTATGTTCCTATACATTGTGTGGGTTATTTAAATGTAACTTTGAATTTATATGATTTGAATTTCATGTTTCTAATGGATTTGTCTCAAGGGTAGTGAAAAATGTATAATCTGAATTTCGAAACATCAACAAACGTTTGCTGCGTAGATTAGCATGTATCATTGTTTTGATTTTCTTGAAAAAATAGGTTCTTCGAGAATTATTTTAGGATTGAAAATGCAGTGAGAGGCTATTCAGATAGAATAAAAATTATGTTAGGAGAGCCAACGAAACCGTAATGCGATCAGACGAGTAAAAGGCGAGTTTCATATAAGATGAGTTTAGACCCGTTTCAGCTTTGAATTGCCGGCAACAAAATGACTTATTGATTTCCATGCATTTTGCAAAGGCTTCGTTTGGGAAGTGGGTTGACTTTTTAGCTTTTTTACTTTTTTAGCTATTTTAGCCTGGGGCTAAAAAGTCTGGTTTAGGAAGGGCTTTTGGTTTTTTTGGCTTTTTTGTGAGAGAAAGAATGTAATGATTATGGGTTAGATGTGATATTTTGTCTTATTGGGCTAAAAAGCCTATTTTGTTTTTTTGTGGTTATTTTAGCTAAAAAATCCTCAAACCCAACTTCTCAAACATAAGCAAAGTTGAATAAAAGGAGGAGGCACCGAAGATTTTTTTTTATTTATTTAGAAAATTATAATTTCATTAATTATCTATGGTTGTGATGTTTTCTTGGAGATATTTCTATTCAAAAATTAAATTAGGCCTTTTGTTTTTTCCCCTAATAATGCAAGTTGGGAGGTATAGATTTTTTATTTATTTGTTCTTGACCATTCATGAAAGAAATTAGCATTTCTTTATCCTTGGTTTTGTTTGGATTGGTTTATTCTATGGGTTTGTTTTTGTTAAAAAACACACTAGATTATATAATTTATTATTTGGTGATTTCTTAATTACTAGAAAATTTGGTGAATACAGTTCTAAAGCAAGGTAGCTCTATTGGTCACATATAGAAGATGGTTTTGATTTGGTTATCTCTTTTCAATGTTAATTAACTCTCAATTACATCAATCTAATAAATTTGGTTATTATGTTACTTCTGTTGGGTTTTTTTTTTTATATTTATTTTGTGTCCTTTTTTCTAACATAGTGAGCTTGAATGTGCTACAAGTGCTAAGAGTATGAGATAATGTGCTATTTCAGCGCTTGAGTTATTTATCTTTCAAGGTTCACTTGGTAGTTTCAGACAATTCTCAACTTTGTTCACATAGTTTTATTAGAGAGCTTGGATGTATTACAAGTTATTTATGGCATATTTAGTTGTGCTATTAATTAAGTATGCACCGTTAATTAGTTTTACTAACAATGTTCAATTTAGGAGTATCGTAGGCATGAGTAATTTTCTATTTTAATTGTTGTGTGGTACTTCATATTTTTAGATTCTAATTTTGTCATTTTAATTTGTCAAATTGTTAGAAGGCTAAAGGAATTTTTTTACCCTACATCAGTATTTGTTTATGGACAATTTCACTAGGTGGTATTTTTAGGTAAGTATTTTTAGGCACGAGTCATCTGCTAGAAGGGTAAGATTAGAGACCAAGTTTTGCAACCAACAATCCCTCAAGTTGAGTCAATTTTGTAAAATATTTTGGTGACACATCAAAGTTGTTTGACTCATCTCTAACATTTTATTCGAAAAAAAGGAATTGTTTCTTTAACTTCTCTCTAAGATATTTGTAACGCCTCAGCCCTTCACATGTCATCGATATTGTCCGCTTTTGGCCACGTCCGCACGGATTTGTTCTTCCCAATGGGTCATTCATCCCAAAATTACTCCAGCCTAAGCACGCTTAACTGGGGAGTTTTGCTAGAGATTTCACCATCCAGGAAAAGGCCTCAAGGCTATGTAAGGGTCCAAGTTTTTACTTTTATAGCCCAAGAACTCCCCCTCCATTCCCGATATGGGACACCGAGACCTTACAATCCACCCCCTTTAAGGCTGCACGTTCCTGTGCAATAGCCTGCCAGCTCATAAGCTCGCCTACATGCACCGAGAGACGCTAGGGGGCCACACTCGGTACTCCGGAGAGTCAGCTCTGATACCATTTGTAACACCCCAACCGTTCACGTGTCATCGATATGGTCCGCTTTGGGCCATGCCCGCATGGATTTGTTCTTCCCAGTGGGTTACCTATCCTAGAACTACTCCAGCCTAAGCACACTTAATTGGGAAGTTCTACTAGGGATTTCACCACTCGAGAAAAGGCTTCGATGCTATGTAAGGGTCTAGGTTTTTACTTTTATAGCCCAGTAACTCCCTCTCCATTCCGAGCTTCCTTTGCAGGATTAGTTAGAGTTACGGTAATGATGGGAAATAACTACAGTTATTGGTCATGTCTCTTGGATTTCTTTTGTTTTCTTGAACTTAGGTTGATATTAGTTTATTGTATTTATTATTCTTTTTATGACCTTAGTATTTTGACAATTTGACATTGTGGGTTATTTTTTTACTTTACATTATTTAAGTTGTTTTGTCTAGTTGTTGGTACTTTAATGTTGGAGGTATTGGTTGGCATTTGTTAATTTTTTTTATATTTTTTTTATCCCTTGTATTTTTTTTTTGGCATTGAAATTTACTTAAACTTTATAGAGACGAGAACATTTAGATTTTTGTTTCACCCCTAAGATTTGGATGATGGAATATTGATTGGGGTTTAGTCCTAATTTAATATTTAATTGTCCAAATTTTAGGGCGTGATATCATCGATATTGTCTCTTAGGGCCATACCCGCACGGATCTGTTCTTTCTAGTGGGTCACCCATCCCAGAACTACTTCAGCCTAAGCATGCTTAACTGAGAGTTCTATTAGGGATTTCACCACTTGGAAAAAGGCCTCGATGCTATATAAGAGTCTAGGTTTTTACTTTTATAGCCCAAGAATTCACCTTTCATTCCCGATGTGGGACATTGGGACCTTACAGTCCATCCCTCTTAAGGCTGCATGTCCCCGTGCAGTAGCCTGTTAGCTCACAAGCCCGTCCACATGCACCGAAAGACGCTAGGGGCCCACACTCGATACTCCGAAGAGTTGGCTCTGATACCATTTGTAACGCCCCAACTCTTCACATGTCATCGATATTGTCCGCTTTAGCCCATGCCCACACGGATTTGTTCTTCTCAGAGGGTCACACATCCTAGAATTACTCTAGCCTAAGCACGCTTAACTGGGGAGTTCTGCTAGGGATTTCACCACTCAGGAAAAGGCCTCGATGCTATGTAAGGGTCCAGGTTTTTCCCGGTGTCCCATATCGGGAATGGAAGGTGAGTTTCTGGGCTATATACGTAAAAACCTAGATCCTTACATAGCGTTGAGGCCTTTTTCCGAGTGGTGAAATCCCTAGCAGAACTCCCCAGTTAAGCGTGCTTAGGCTAGAGTAGTTCTGGGATTGGTGACCTACTGGGAAGAACAAATCCATGCAGGCGTGGCCCAAAGCGGACAATATCGATGACATGTAAAGGGTTGGGGGCATTACAATTTTTTATGAAAAAAAGGAATAGTTAGTTAAATGTTATCTAATGCAGTACTATTTTGTCATCAAGTTCAAATTTTTAAATTTTAACTTTTATTTTGCCATTTTTTTCATTTTTTTTTTTTTTTTTTTTTTTTTTTTTTTTTGCAGTGCTTGCTTAAATATAGAAAATAAGTGCCAGCCATGCAATCAAATTGCTCGAGACATGAGATCTCTATTTTGACACAATGATCTTGAATGTGCTACAAGTGCTAAGAGTATGAGGTAATAGTCTGTTTCAATACTTGAATTATTTATCTTTCAAGGTTTACTTGGTAGTTTCAAGCAATTCTCAACTTTGTTCACATAGTTTTATTAGAGAGCTTGGATGTATTGCAAGAAATTATTTATGGCGTATTTAGCTGTATTATTAATTAAGTAGGCACCGTTAATTAGTTTTGCTAGCAATGTTCAATTTAGAAGTATCATAGGCATGAGTAATTTTTTGTTTGATTGTTGTGCGGTATTTCAGATTTTTAGGCTTTGATTTTGTCATTTTAATTTGTCAAATTGTTGGAAGGCTAAAGGAATTTTTTACCTTATGTCACTATTTGTATATGGACAATTCCACTAGGTGGTAATTTGTATGGTTATAAACTTCATATTAAAATATTGAAATATATAGAATTACTAAATCATTGGATTTTTTTTATATGTTATTGGAAGGATAGTTGGTTTTGGAAGAAATCAAAATGTATACAAGTATTTTTAGGCACGAGTCATTCACTAAAAAGGTAAGATTAGAGACCAAGTGTTGGCTCTCATTCTAAATTGGATGATTAATGTTTTATTTTTGGCTATCAAGGATGATTTCTCTTTTGTATCAAAATATCATTCGTCCACTCAAAAAAGATACTGAAATCTGATAAGGCGAAACGGTTACCAGTTATGATACTAATTCAGTAGTATTTTTTTATTGAACATTTATTATACATGTGTCATTTTAATATGGATCAAATTATAAAATTTGCTATTTGGACTTAGATTTTAGCAAAATTATTTTTAGATTCTTTGCTTACGGTACACTGAAATATAAAATTCATTATTTGGACTTTATTTTTGAAGTTTAATATTTGAGATTTATGAATATTTTTGTCAGTTCAATGTGTGGAAACAATTTCAGCTTCTTATCATTGAGGTTATATATTGAAATAATATTATTCAGATGTGAATTGATTAATTACAATTGAATTTCGTAACAGATGTGATACCAAAAATAGTGTTGGTCGTGTCTTCAGGAGTGGGTTATTCAGGCACGGGTTATCCCTAGAAGTGTAAAATTGGCCTGCGGCCTGGGATGCGCTCGGCCCGTTTAGGCCCGAGCCCAGTCCGAGACCCTTGGCCAGGGCCTGGGCCATCATTTTGAAGCCCGGCCCAGCCCGTGGACCCGACCCACTTGGCCAAGCCTGTGATCGGGTCCATCGAACCACTCAAGGCCCGGTCCATTGGCCGAGAGCCAGTGTCTTTTTTAGTGAAAAATAATAAAATTTTGATAGAAAAAATTTAAAAAAAATAATAAAAAAATGGTCAGGTCCGCCTAAGCCCAAAGCCAGGCTCAGGCCGCCCCAAGACCTGGCCCACCAACCCGCCCAAAGCCCGAATACCGCTGGGCCTAGGCCCAATTTTTTGGCCCGTGGGTCGGGCCGACTTGAATTTTGGCGGGAACCCGCGATGCCCAACATGGGCCGAGCCAAGCCAAGCCAAATTTACACCTCTAGTTATCCCTAGTTACATAATAAGGTCATACCAGCTTCAGGTCAAAAAAAAAAAAAAACCAATAACGTTACCTGCACAACTGGTTACTACCGGTGATCCAAGTTGGTAGAATAGTATTTCACTTGAATAATATTATATATACCAATTAATGTATTAACTAATGTACTAATTGATGATGTGGCATAATTTAAGAGATTTTTAGTATTTGTAATGTGATTAATGAGTGAGATCAATACTAATGTCATAACTAATATTGATATACTAATTAATATACTAATTGATACATGTAATACCGTCGATTTTACTTTTGAGTTTGGTACATAAAAACGACTTTTATATACCGTAGTCTATCCCGTGCGGTATTGATACTTTTGTTAAGATGTGGATGTGGATGTGGATGCGGATCTCAACGTGTATGTTTTACTTTATCTGGGTCTTTATTTCCTAAATTATAAAATACGATTTTTTAATGTCTTTATTTCCTAAATTATAAAATACGATTTTTTAATGTCTGAAAGTAGATTGGATTGGGCCCAAAAAGCTCGACAAAAATGGCTTCAATTAGTGGATAAAAACACTAAGGCCTTTTGAATTTCTGCTCTCTTTTGTCGGTGAATTGACCGTATATGTAAATATTATAAGTTCTGAATTGTATGTTAAGAGATGATTGGATGAGAATTTATTAAATAATTTATTAAGAATTTACTTAAATCATTTAAATTTTTTTGGATAAATGATTGTGTGGTAAAAATTAAATTTATGTAATATGAGATTTACATATAAAATAAATCTAAATCACGATGATAATTTTGAATAATTTCTAGATAATTAAGTTTAATTTTAAGTATTACTGATTATATTTGGAAGCATTCTAACCACCCATAAAGAAGAGAAAAATAAAACCAAATCACAATAGCAATAATATATATTTTTTATTTGTGTATGTATTATTTAATATATATATATGTAAGTACGTTGTGAAATAATTATGTGTCATTTGGTAACACTTACGTTTTCAGTTTTCTATTTATATTTATAAAAATTTTAAAAACTCAAATAAAAACTTGTTTGGTAAAATTTCTGATTTATAAATCAGTGATTTCAGTTTATAAATTTGGCCAAAAAATAAAAACAAAAAAAATGTGTTTCCATTTTGAGTTTTCAAAATTTTTTTTTTTACCACCCAACACTATCCATTACCCGTCACCATTTTCCACCACCGTCTTCCACCACCACCATCCACCACCCACCCCCCACCACCACCTGCCACCACCACTCACCATCCACCTGCTACCACCACCCACCAGCCACCACCCACCTGCCACCCACTCGCCACCACCACCCACCACTACCATCCACTGGCCGCCACCACCACTCACCACCCACCTACCACCACCATCCACCACCTACTTGCCACCACCACTCACCACCCACCTGCCACCACCATCCACCACCTGCCACCCACCACCACCAGCCACTTGCCACCCACCTGCCACCACTACCCACCACCACCACCACCACTACCATCACACACCACCCACCTGCCACCACTACCCACCATCCGCCATCCACTTGCCACCACCACCACCACCACCACCACCCACTCGCTACCACCCGCCACCGTCACCCACCCACCATTACCACCCGCCACCCGCCACCACCCACCTGCCACCACCACTTACTCGCTACCACCCACCACCCGCCACCGTCACCGTCACCCACCCACCCACCACCACCATCGGCCACCACCACCACCCACCATGCGCCACTTACCTGCCACCACCACCCAGCACCCACTTGCCACCACCTGCTGTAGACGCGCCGTTGGGCCTCACTCTACAGTTCGGACTCGATTTGTGTCACGGTTCTTAATCTGAACCAAAGAGTCCAAATCCGGCAAATCGTTTTGAGAAAAACAGATTTTTTGAAAAGTAGTGCCAAACATGGACTGCTTTGCCAGATACAGAGTCGCCACCTAAATATTTTTAAAAAGGGAAATTTAGGAAACCCTGACTCGGTGCCGAAGGCCACGTGTCCGTCATCACCAAAGTTGTCTTGGCTCGGGAGCTTGGGTACGATCGGGGAAGGTCAGCTATGAGCACCCCCTCTTGCCCGGTCCGAAGACCGGCCTCTACTAACCGTGATATCCGATTTTGAAAACGTTATGTGCTCTTATTTCGGTTATTAGCCTAGAATTACTATGTTATGCGCACAACAAACAAGTATAGACTAGATCGCCTAATTTGGAAACAAGCATTGCATATCCGTTCGTTTTGAAAGCGTTTCGGAATTTGCTACTCGCAAGTAGGCTAAAACACGGATTTCAACGAGTCTTTCCAACTCAAGCAATCCAACCTCCACCCACAGGCATTCAAACAGTTTATCTCATATAAGCACTTAGCCACATGGTAAGCATACTGTCATGGCAACATTCACACGCATGCGATATGCTAAAGTGTAAATACTTACATCGTACTCCGTGCCAAAACAATAAACTAGTTAGCAAACATGCATGTCCTAGTTCATGGCAAGTGGCTAATGCAACACATACAGAGATGCAGTTTAGGATAGGCTCGGCTAACCCTAAAATGGCATGTGAAATGCAATCATTCGGTGCACGTATTCAAGTTAGATTTGAAGATACAATGCGGTTTGTATGATGTACCGAGCCCAGTGCATGTAAGACAAATGCATGGATGCACGCATGCATTGCATAAGGTATGCTAAAATAAACGTGCCCTAATTTACCATCATAAGCAGGTAAATAAAAGGGAAGAAAGAAGTGGGGGTTGGAAGACATGCACATCACTCACCCACACTTATTACATATTTGCCCTCACTCGGAGGGACCGAATAAATAATACAAATTAATTAACTACACAAGCTAATTAAATATTACAAATTAACTAAATTAACGAATTAATTAATCTAAGAAAAACCAATAAACCGCCTCGGGGCGAGGGCTTAATGCATGCGCGCTCGGATTCCGCTCGGAATTGCACTGCCATGCCTAGCCTGCCTCTGTTTTCCTTGCTTTGTTCCTCTGAAAACTTCCAAAGTCTCAGGGATGCCTCTCTGGACACTGGAGAATCCCACCGACTGGAGGAAATGAACACCGGCACTAGGATGTGGCCCATCGGCACAAAATATATCCACTGGCCATCCATTGAATGCCGGTCGGCACTGAATACTGCCAGCCGGCAATAAATTCCTGCAGAACCTGCAACTCACAGCAGCAGAGGACAGAACCTGGCATGGCAATGCTATTCAAGCTATGTATGCACCAAACACATTCCTTATCATGTTTGCGACTCAAAGGAGGATGTGCCTCGATTCTCGGGCCACCAATCACACATTTTCATGCATGATGGCCCAAAGAATCAAGTGTGCAATTTTCATGTCAAATGAAATGCAAACTAAACACTCAAAGAACCCAATCCCCATCACCAAATCAAGGGACAAGGCATGCATGCAAGATGCGTTGTAACCTAATCATGTTAACTAGGGATGCAACATGAGCATGTGAACAAACAATGCAAGCATACAAGCATGAACATGGACAATGTACAAACATGTAAGGTAAGCATACAACTAAGCAAATGATGGTCTTACACATGAATTAGGCAACTCTAATTAGGCCTAAAATCAGTGGCCAAAATGCTAAAATATGAGGGCCAAACACATATACACACATGCACATGCTAAGGCACCAACTTAAGCATTGAACAAACAACCTTTAAGCACACTTAAAAGAAGTTAAACACGGACAATTAGCACGCAATATGAGCTCTAAAAAAACATGTTAGGATATGGTGCCAAACCAACCCAAATGAGACAAGCATAAGCATGCAAGTATGGCCCAAGTGCTCAAGGCTAGTCAAAGGGCATTGAACTACACTTGACAAGACTTAACATGGCAAGAATTAAGCAACTAAAATCAAAGTTTTAGCACACAAAATTAAGCCCAAAGGACCACTTAGATGGCACCTAAATGGTTTGAATTCAAAGGCATGCATAATGGTCAAAACATAAGGCACACAACACATGCTCTCAAAGCAATAAAGAGGCAACTAAGGCAGACATATGAGCATGCCAAAGGGACTGAAATTACATGTTGGGTGGTTCCAAACCACCAAAATGATGCAATCAACGCATGCTACACATTCACATACTTGAGGCCTACAAGCCCGACAAGCCATAAATGCAAAGGAGCTATACTAAGCATGCCGAAATCAATCCAAGCAATTATGGACAGACCTAAAGCATGGCGAAATAAGCACAAAACATTCATAAGTCTAAGCCTATAACATGCTCAAACAAAGGCTAACAACCTAAGGCATATTAAGGGATCAAGGGGGCATTACATGGCAACTATACTAAACATGCATGGAGTACCAAAACCAACTTAATACAAAGTTATAACATGGCAATATAGGCATAAAATACAGCCATGGCATGCTCAACACACACTTGAACAAAGACCTCCTTAAGAGACCAAAAATGGTCCCTTTCAAGGACAACAAGGAGAGGGGGTGGCCCTCCCCTTTTGGAGACTTCAAGGCACCATCTCCACCACTGAAATCCCTCAAGATTTCAGTGGTGAAGAGGCCCAAACACCGAAGTCTCGAAACTTGCACAAAATAGCACAAAATGAGGGCCTTTCAAGGCCTAAGGGTGGTCAAACACGCCCAAACCACAAAACACTCTTAATAAACAATCAAGAGGGCTTAAAAACAGAACTTTTTTATGTTATACACTAAACACAAAAACAGCTCTAAGATAGGTAGAAATAGGATGCAAAAATGGGGAATAAAAGGCTAGTTTCTTACCCTTGTTGACCACCTTCACAAATGTTGATGTTGTTGCCTCCTTGAGCTTAAATCCAATCAAAAATAGCAAGAACAAGCCCTTGGAACCTTAGTAGCCAAAGGAAGGTGAAGCACTAGGTGCTTGTGTGCAATAGTGAGACAAAACACACACACTAAGCTTAAGGGAGAGAGAGAGATATAGGATAGATACACAAACCCTAACCTAAAACCAGAGCTCTCTCTGAGTTGTTCCCTCTCTAAAATGTCTAACCTTTTAAGCCAAGAGAAGAGACCCCTCTCTTATAGGCAACCAAGTTGTAAAGCTTATACAACAAGCTTCCAAGGAGGGCATCCCTCCATACACGTGTATGGAGGGGAACCAAATGCCAAACAGCTGTCTCAAAATATCTCCAAAAGCAGCTGAACAGTAGTCGGCTAGCCAAAAATGTCATTTTGACAAAATTGAGTGCCGACTGGCAACAAGAAGTGCCGACCGGCAATATATATTGCCGGTGGCAACAAAAACCAGCCGGTGGTCTCTAGCTAGTGCCGGTGGTGTGTGGGGATGCCTCAGAAGGCATTCCCTGCCCCTCCAAGGCAAAACACAAGTGTTTGGTGCAAAATCAGACACAAAACGGTTGAGTTCGGAGATCCTGAGACAAGGCGCGTAGCCGAGACCTCCGGGAACTTCAAACAAACACAAACATGGATAATCACCGAGTGTTCAAACGGTGACGTCCAAGTCTTGAGGACGGTCAAAAATGGGGTGTCTATAGTTGCCCCTCTTTGACAGAACTCGAAAGTCATAACAATGACGGGAGTGAATGTCAAAGCCTAGAGACGACCCATTTTTGACAAGGCCGAAGACTTGGACAGACATGCAAGACAAACAAGGTATGCGCCCGAAGGCAAGGGCAAAATGCAACTGAAAATGCAAGAAGCCAAGCATAACTTATGATCATGCAAAGAAAGTTGTAACGAAGCACACATGCAACAGTTATAAGCTAGCATACACCAGGCTACACTACAATGCAGAAAGGATGTGAGAGAATTATGTAATTCTCAATACGTCTCACTCGGAGGATATAATACCTGTGCGGCTCGTCCGGTTGCACCGGCCTCAAATGAACCGTACATACAATATCGTGCCTGAAAAGAAAACAAACTTAACAGGTACAATGTCGTTAGCAACATGCATGACAATGCAATCGAAAGTGCGTGACAACGCAAGTCGTGCATAGAGAAATGGTAGGATTGAACACATGTGAGTAAAGCAATGCACGCATGCACGCAATGTGTATATGAAGGAACTTGAACACATATCAGTAAAGCAATGCACACGTGCACGCAATGTGTATAAAAGGAAACTTGAACACATATAAGTAAAGAAATGCACACGTGCACGCAATGTGTATAAAAAGGAACTTGAACACATGTGAGTAAAGCAATGCACGCATGCACGCAATGTGTATAAAAAGGAACTTGAACACATGTCGGTAAAGCAATGCACACGTGCACGCAATGTGTATAAAAAGGAACTTGAACACATGTAAGTAAAGCAATGCACACGTGCACGCAATGTGTATATAAAGGAACTTGAACACATGCAAGTAAAGCAATGCACACGTGCACGCAATGTGTATAAAAAGAAACTTGAACACATATAAGTAAAGCAATGCACACGTGCACGCAATGTGTATAAAAAGAAACTTGAACACATGTAAGTAAAGCAATGCACACGTGCACGCAATGTGTATAAAAAGGAAGATGTAAGACAATGCAAATGAGGCACGTATGCTGATGCAAATGAGGAGGCACACGTGCCGATGAAAATGGGGCACACGTGCCAATGAAAAATGGGGAGGCACACGTGCCTATGGGAATGAGGAGGCATACGTGCCAATGGGAATGAGGAGGCACACGTGCCAATGCGAATGAGGCACACGTGCCGATGAAGATGAGGCACACGTGCCAATGAAACATGGGGAGGCACACGTGCCAACGAGAACGAGGCACACGTGCCGATGAAGATGAGGCACACGTGCCAATGAAAAATGGGGAGGCACACGTGCCTATGCAAAATGAGGAGGCACACGTGCCAATGGAAATGATAAACGATGCAAGTGCGATACGCATGCCACACGGAATGGAAAATGATGCAAACGATGCAAATGAAACAAATGAGACACGCATGCCTCATAAGAATGGAAAATGATGTAAGTGTGACACACATGCCACAGGGAATGTAAAACAACGCAAGTGTGACACGCATGCCACACGAAATGTAAAACAACGCAAGTGTGACACGTATGCCACACGAAATGTAAAACAATGCTAGTGTGACACGCATGCCACACGAAATGTAAAACAACGCAAATGAACTCGTGTGGGCGACAACGCACGTTCTTTCTTTTTGAAATGCATGATAATGCAAAACAAGGAGATGCACGACAACACGAATGATGTGCGAGGCGATGTATGTATTGAGGTGCATGATGATGCATGACAATGCTTGTAATAAAATGCATGACAATGCATGAGGGATGTGCATGACGGCGTGACGCGACGCACCAGACAACATGATGAATGCATGCAACGCACGCGGGGCAACTTTTGAATCTTGTAAAAGGCAAAAGGATACAAAAGGATACAACATTGCATGAATTTGAGTGCCACGCACGGAAGACACGGTCCGAGGCCAAAACGGAGGCCGGTTGAGCGTCGGAGATACACTTTCTTGTACTTTCTTGGGCCATGAAGACCAGCAACCACTCATATTGCCTAAACAAGGCTGTGGGAACACCACCGGCCGGGACAGGAGGCCACTGGCTGTCCACCGGCTGCAAATAAATTCCATCGGCACAATATTATGCCGGCCGGCACAAAATGTTGCCGACCAGCAAAAATTTGCTGAGTCGGGGCAGATTTGACTTTTCACCCCGGGTCTTTTAAAATAGGGTTTCTAAACCCTATTTTCTTATTCCTCTTCCGCCGAAAACCATCTCTCTCTCTCTAGAGCCTTTTTCTCTCCACTTTTCTCCGTTTCCTTAGATTCTCGCGCCATTTTCGTCGTCCGATTCGCAAAGTTCATCGCGTTTCGGACATTTTCGACCGATTGAAATTTCATTTCGGCGCTCCCTTTGCCATTTCCGCCTTTTTGGGACTTGTTCCCCTCGATTTCCTCTTCATCTCCATACCCTTTCCCCATCCCGACCTTTCCGGCCATTTTCCAACCTCCCGGGGGTTGACTTTCGAGTTGACTCTTCGTATTCCGACCCGATTTTCATCTTCCGGCCATTTTCTCATCACCCTTGACATGGCCGACGACCTTCCACGCGGTGGGACTCCTTCGGATCACGAGATGGATCCCGAGGTCGAGCTCCTCCCGTTGAGCGAGCGCCCTTTCAACCTGGTGTAGACACCCTATTTTTGACCGTCCTCAAGACTTGGATGTCACCGTTGGAACACTCGGTGATTATCGATGCTTGTGTTCGTTTGGAGTCCCCAGAGTTCTCGGCTCGCGCGCCTTGCCTCAGGACCTCCGAACTTGACCGTTTTGTGTTCGGTTTTGCACCAAACACTTGTGTTTTGCCTTGGAAGGGCAGGGAATGCTTTGTGAGGCATCCCCATACACCACCGGCACTGGCTAGAGGCCACCGGCTGGCTGGTGTTGCCACCGGCACTATTTTGTGCCGGTCGGCACTTGTTTTGGCAAAATGACCATTTTGCCCTGCCGACCACTGTACAGCTGCTTTATGAGATATTTTTAGACAGCTGTATCGCTTTAGCCTCCCCTCCATACACGTGTATGGAGGGATGCCCTCCTTGTAAGCTTGTTTGACAAGCTTTACAAGATTGATGCCTATAAGAGAAGGCCTTCTCTCTTGGCTCAAGGGTTAGAAAAGTTTTTGTGAGAGAGGTGGGAGGGAGCTCTGGTTTTAGGTTAGAAGTTCTATATCTATCCTATATCCATACTTCTCTCTTGTTTGTGTAACTAGGTGTTTGTGCCTTACTTTTGCACATCAACACCTAGTGTTTCACCTTCTCTTGGTTACAGAGGTCCTAAGAGGTTGTTCTTGGTGTTCTTGGCTGGATTCAAGCAAAAGAAGGCAACAACATCAACTCTTGTGAAGGTGGTCAACAAGGGTGAGAAACTAGCTCTTTTTACCCCATTCTTGCACCTTGTTTTTACCTAGTTTAGAACTGTTTTTGTGCTTAGTGATTAACACATAAAAGTTCTGTTTTTTAACCCTCTTCATTGTTTATTAAGAGTGTTTGGTGGTTTGGGTAGGTTTGACCACCCTTAGGCCTTGAAAAGGCCACTTTTTGTGCCATTTTGTGAGAGATCCGAGACTTTGGTGTTAGGATCTCTTCACCACTGAAATCTTGAGGGATTTCAGTGGTGAAGATGATGCCTTAGAGTCTCAAGAAGGAGAGGACCACCCCCTCTCCTTGATGTCCTTGAAAAGGGCAAGATTTGGCTTCTTGAGGGAGCTTGTGCTTAAGTGTGTGTTGAGCATGTTTGGTTTGTTTTTCATGCTTATATTGCCATGATATAACATGTTTCTAAGTTGGTTTAGGTCCCTTATGCATGCTTAGCATAGTTGCCTTGTAATGCCTTTTGATCCTCTAACATGCCTAGGTTGTATGCCTTAACTTCTAGCATGTTTTAGGCTTGCATTTGTGAAGTTTTTGTGCTCATATTTCCATGTTTTAGGTCTGTCTCAAGTTGTTTGGGCCAACCATAGCATGTTTAATATAGCCTCTTTGCATTGGGCTTGTTGGCCTTAAGAGCATGAGTGTGTAGCATGCCTTGCTTGCTTCATTTTTGACGGTTTGGAACCATTTTGCATGCTATTTCAGTCCTTCATACATGTTTGTTTGATTGCTTAGCATGCCTCTTTAATGCTTTAAGAGTATGTGTTAAATGCTCCATGTTTTGGCTTTAATGCATGCCTTTGGATTCATGTCATCTAGATGCCATCTAGGTGGTCCTTTAGGCTTAGTTTTATGTGTTAAAACTCTGTTCTTAAGTGTTTAAGTATTGCCATGTGTGGTTGTGCTAAGTGTGGTTCAAAGCCTCATTGATTTGTTTTGAACCTTAGACCATTTGCATGCTTTGTTTGGCTTGTTTTGTTGCATGATTTGGCATCATGTTTTGCATGAATTTCGGAGCTTTTCATGTATGCTAATAGTCCATGTTTGTGCCTCTTAGATGTGTTTGAGAGTTGCTTAATTGTGCTTAAGTGTTGGTGCCTTAACTTGTGCATGTGTGCATATGTGTTTGGCCCTCTTGACTTAGCATTTTGGCCACTGATTTTAGGACTATTTGAGTTGCCTAATTCATGTATAAGACCATCCTTCCATTGGTTTGCATGCTTACCTTGCATGCTTGCTTGAACCCATTGCATGAACATATTGCATAGTCCATGTTGCGTGCCTAGTTGACATGTTTAGGGTTGCATTTGTATTGTGCATGTTTGGCCTCTTGAGGTGAAGTATGATGGAGGTTGAGCACCCTTGTTTGCTTGTTTGCATTGCATGCATTTGAAATCAAAGTTGCATTCTTGGTTCTTAGGGCCATCATGCATGGAAATGCGCGATTGGTGGTCCGGGAATTGAGGCACATGCCCCTTTGAGTCAATAACATGATAAGGGATGTGTTTGGTGCATAAATGGCTTGAATTATATTGTCATGCATAGATTTCCCCTCTGCTGCTGTGAGTTGCAGGTTCTGCAGGCATTCAGTGCCGGCCGGCACTATTTAGTGCTGACCGACAGTCAACAAACAGCCGATGGCTTCTTTTTGTGCCGGTGGCCTCTTCCTTCAGCCGGTGGTGTCCTACCCCAGCCGGTGGTGATCCCCAGTGCCCTGAGAGGCACTCCTGGGACTTTGGCAATTTTCTGAGGAGGAGAGCAGAGGAAACAGAGGCAATCCATGCATGGCAGTGCGGTTCCGAGCCAGTCCCGAGCGCATGCTGCATTTGGCCCTCATCCCGAGGCGGTTTACTATTTAATTAGATTAATTATTTTATTTAATTAATTTATTTGATTTGTAATAATTAATTAGCTTACGTAGTTAATTAAATTGTATATTCTTTCGGTCCCTCCGAG
Organism: Camellia granthamiana; assembly: GCA_036172215.1. Taxonomy (NCBI): domain Eukaryota; kingdom Viridiplantae; phylum Streptophyta; class Magnoliopsida; order Ericales; family Theaceae; genus Camellia; species Camellia granthamiana. Next base: position 101,365,039 of record CM069904.1, on the reverse strand, counting down.
TGAGGGCGTATCTGTAATAAGTGTGTGTGAGTGGATGTATGTCTTCCAATCCCCACTTCTTTCTTCCCTTTTATTTACCTGCTTACAATGGTAGATTAGGGCACATTTAAGTTAGCATACCTTATGCAATGCATGCGTGCATTCATGCATTTGTTTACATGCACCGGGCTCGGTACATCATACAAACTGCATCGTACTTTCGATTTCCAAATTGAATACGTGCTACTCGCGCATTTCATATGCCATGTTTAGGGTTAGCCGAGCCTACTCTAGATTGCATCTATGTCTGTGTTGCATTAGCCACTTAACATGAACTAAGTCATGCATGTTTTGCTAACCAGTCTCTTGTTTTTGGCACGGAGTACGATGTAAGTTTTTACGCTTTAGCATATCGCATGTGTGTGAACGTTTGCCATGACAGTATGCTTGCCATGCGGCTAAATGCTTACGTGATAAATTGCTTGAATGCCTGTGGGTGGAGGTTGGATTGCGTGAGTTGGAACAACTCATTGAAATCCGTATTTTAGCCTACTTTCGAGTAGCAAAAACCAACACGTTTTTCGAGACAAAACGGATATGCAATGTTTATTTCCAAGTTAGGCAATCTAGTCTATACTTGTTTGCTGCGCGCATAACATAGTAATTCTAGGCTAATAACTTGAATAAGAACATGTAATGTTTTCAAAAAACGGATATCACGGTTAGTAGAGGCCGGTCTTCAGACCGGGCGAAAGGGGGTGCTCATAGCTGACCTTCCCCGATCGTACCCAAGCTCCCGAGCCAAGTCACTTTGGTGATGACGGACACGTGGCCTTCGGCACCGAGTCAGGGTTTCCTAAATTCCCCCGTTTTAAAAATATTTAGGTGGCGACTCTGTATCTGGCAAAGCAGTCCATGTTTGGCACTTCTTTCAAAAAAATCAGTTTTTCTTCAAAACGATTTGCCAGAGTTGGACTCTTTGGTTCAAAATTAAAAACCGTGACATTTGAGCCCTTCGAACTGTAGTGACCCAATATCGGACCAGAACGGGGGGGATTCGCACTCCTCCCCCCGGGATGCGTTCGGGGACGTCTACAGTTTCTGGAGACTTTGCTGGGGAGTTTAGAGAGCTTGACTCGAACTCGTGATATCCTGTTTTGACTACACATATGTGTTTCTTTGCATTGCATGTGCATTGGTACGCCTAGGACACCGTGTTGGCCATCTGCTATTCCTGAGCGGTTTGCCGGAGGCTTGTCTTGTCAAGGCATGTCCATAAGGCTGACCGGTTGCGGGCTCTGCCAGTATGGGAACACAAACCCCGGTTTTACCGGGGCACCCTTTTCGACCATTCGACCTAGTGCATATCGAAATCCATAGTGACCATTCCAAACTAGGACAGGTTGCTTACCCGATGTTAGGTTGTTTGAAACCGCTGCGTGCGTAGTGAAACCCTAGCTCCTGACAAAATAGGACAGGGGAACCCTACCCCAATATAGGGGTGTTTTGGTTCTCATTTATCTGCTATGTGCTTCTAGAGTGTATCTCTGCAGGAAAGTACATGTCAGTTTGCAAGTTTGAATATTCGGCCTGAGGGACATCAGTATCAGTGTTGTTGAGGAACCAGTTATATCTGTGGGTATTAGTTCGGTTCTGGGAACAGTGATTCTGGGGAACAGTAATCAGTAGTAGGGATCAGTTGTTTGGCTGCGTCTGTGTTTGATCTGTTTTGGGCTGAAGTGCTGTCCGTTTTTTCTTTCAGTTCAGAGAGTTCAGAAAGTCGATACAGAATAGCCAGTGTTTCCCCTTTGCTGAGGCAGAACTAGGGATGATGCAAAGTTCAGAAGAAATAGTGGTTATGGCAGCCGCGTTGGATCAAGGGATCACCCTACAGAGCGAGACCGGCATTGATATGCCGCATCCTCCTAGGTCGCCCGCTACACACCCAATCTGGGCCCCCCAGTTCTATCAGGCTCGCGAGCCCACTACATTCGAGTTAATGGGGATGATAGGTGATCTCCAAAGATCTGTGGCAGATCTCGCTTACGGGATGTCAGCCTCGCCACCGGTTGCACCGTATGCCGGAAATTTTGAGCCCCAAGAGCCCCCGCTACTGGGGCGGATTGTGATCGAGCTTAATCAGCCGGAGATGGCCTCCACATACAACAGTGATGTACCAGTACCAACCCAAACCACTCATCAGGCTGAGGCCAGAGGTGAAAATGTGGCAAAGGCAGACGCCGACCCCATGGGACAGCTGCTGTGGGCAGTCGAGGCCTTAAAAGCCGGGGGGATGAACAAACAACAGATATCTGCGATGACAACCAAAATTGTGAAGGATGCTTTTCCCACTCTACCTGAGGGTAGTTCAAGCCAGTCGGAAAATCGGGATAGACCCCGTTATGTTGAAACAGTTTCTCTCACTCCCAACCCCGTACCTGGGAAGGATCAGAAATTCAAGCCCGCACCTGCCGATCCGTTCGCCAGCACATCTAGCAGGAGCACTCAGGCTTCAAAATACCAGCCCCGGGGGCACAGGGCCTTTCATGCTCTCTACATGCCACTGTCTAGGGCGCTTCTCATTTTGGCTAAGAAGGGGCATCTTACACCTTTTGAGCCGCGACCTCTGCCGAAGAACCTCCCGGCAGGCCATGATGCTACACAGTACTGTGCGTACCACCAGCAAACTGGCCACTCCACCGATAACTGCTTTCGCCTCCGCCATGAGGTGCAGGATCTGATTGACAACGAGGTTATCCTCCCACCCACCTCAGCTAAATCAGTCACTACCCAGTTGTTGGATTTTGAGGACACCGATACTGCGAGTATGTAATTGGGATTCAACCGCCTGCGGACAGCGCCTCGAGTTTTTGATGTGGCGTCTGGCACGCATTTTTGAGCATCCGCGAATGCTACTCTTGTAAATACTGGCTTGGGCGCCGAGTCAGTCTTTTGCTTTGTTTTGGGTCTGTCTCTGTCCTGAGTCAGTCCTTTTTGCTTAAGGGTCTGTCTTGTTGTAACGAGTCAGTCCCTCTTTTGTATAGAATACCAAGTGACTCCGGGGTTGTTGCCTCAAACACCGTTTTGTTTTGTAATTACTTTTTTTGCTTTCTTTTTGGGGTCTACCTCTGCTGTGGAGCCAGTTTACATCCGGGGAACCTGAATGAAACAGCTGCGGCTATCGTGTTCCCGTACTATCTGTGTTGGGCTAGTTGTGCCAGAGAATTCGAATGGGGTGACACCGCATTCCACCCGCTCTTGTGTGCCCTAATAATTGTGGTTTTGACCTAAGCTTTTCAAACCCTTTTGAACACTGCGGTGAAAACGAAGAGGAAGGAATTCCTCGGGATTTGCAAAACTTTGATCAAATTGAAAGAAAGAGAGGCATGCTAAGCCCTTAATGATCGAAATCATGCTTGTCAGCGTGAGTACTGAGAAGGACCCTAGCTTGATCCAGACTGGTTCCACACTGTCTTCGGCGCAAGCGATTCGTCGCCTTCTTAAAACCTTTTGAAAACAAAATGTTTTGCGCGGTCCTGCGAAGACCTGTGTGGAATCGCTCTCGAGATTGCGCAGCTTAGGATCGCTCTCAGCTTCGAGACTCGGCCCCTCATTTTCAAACCTTGGACCAGCATCCAAAATGTTCAATAGTTAGCTATCAATGCAAGGCCCGTGTGGCCAGACTCGAAGCAGCCCTCGATCAAGGGGCACCGAAATCGGAGCAAAAGACTAGAGTTCACCAGGAGAAGTTGGCAAAGCAACCGTGATTGATTCTCCTGCAAAGTACTGTAACGGTCATTCTCCCGAAAAAGGGGAGGCTTTGATTTCGAAAACCATTTGGCATGGACTTGCTACGCTTTTACCCTTTGAGAGGCTCGCTGGGCTGAAAACCCGGAAGGGCGACCCAGGCAAAAGTAAGAGCAAAAGAAAAATACAAAAGAAAGAAAATCAATCAAAAAACCAAAAAAAATAAGAAAAAAAGAAGAAAAAAAAAAAAAAAAGAAAAAGAAAGAAAAGAAGCTCGCAAGGTCGAAAACCCGCATTGGGCGCCTTGGCAAAAGTAAGAGCCTAAAAATAGTGAAGGTTAAAATACCCGAGTGTACCTTAACCTGAACTACGTAAGGCTTGATTCCCATCTTTGGGATACGTAGGCAACTTCATCCTGAAGTCCAGCCCTTAACGCTTTCATAGCGTCTCAGTCCATGTAATGGCTTTGATTACCTATGCTTCCTCCGAATCCGATGTCTCGGTTGCAACAACTGGAGCTGCGTGATCAACTTCCTCTTGAAGTCAAACCACCAACACCTTCCAGGTGACTGTGTCCATATATTGGTTCAAACCGTCTTCGTCTCCTCCGCGTCCGAGGGTCCGATCGTCATCAACAAGGACTGGCTTACAATATGCCGCGGCATTATCCAAACAAGGGGCAACTTTCCGTTGCCTCATATCGCCATAAAGTTGCCCTGAGTTGCCGCCCAAACTAGGGGCAACTTTCCGTTGCCCTCTTCCCCCCCTTCAAGCAAGGGGCAATTTTCCCAAATTGCCTCCGATCCGAGGTTGCGTATCTCGAAGGTAGGTTCCGCGCCATGTCGAGCATTGACCGTTTGCGAAAATAGTTTTTGAAAATTTTTACTGAGGTTGACTATTTTCTCGAAAACTATTCCATTTTTCAAAATTGGACCATGTTTGGACCCAAAAAGGAAAACTTTCAGTGCTTACGGCCTGACTTGCATGATTTTCAAATCAAAAATTGAACAAGCGTGTTAATCCGACGTTCATTTTGATCAAAACTGTTTTAGAAAGAAAACAAAAAAAAATGGTCAAAGTAATGAACTAGGGGCACAGTTTGAGCCAGGTGTTCTGTCTCTCCCTTGTCATCAACGCGCCTGCCAGGAAAGCACTTTATCTATCAGAAGAAATAGCCGTGAGCTAGCTGTATTCGGCATGAATCCGCCGCTTCCTATTCATCCATCAATCACCCTGGGGAGGGATGAAAAATGAGAGAATAAAGAATAGAGAGGTGTAAGTCGAGAGAAAAGTGAGCAAGAGGGTTTTGAGAGAAAAACCGAGCTTGAGGGCCGAGTGGCGTGAGAATCACACAAATCAGAAAGGGTGGGAAACCTGCCCGGAGGAATTGGCTCCTCAAGGTCTTTTGTTTTCAAGCACGTCCGTGTGTCGTGTCCTTTGATTTGTCGGTCTCAATTTAGCTTTGAGTCTTTTCCGAGTGTATCTCGTTGTGTTTAGGTCGTGTGCCTTTTATTTTCTTCACTTGAGTCCTTTCCACTGTGTTCAGTTGTAGGCTCGATACCCCGGTTGTGAAATCCCTTTTCCAAAGTCAATCGTTTGTGCTCAGAATGCTGTGCCATTCTCTACATTTATGCGAGGCAAGAGAAGAAAAGGAAATTTTGGGACATCCGAATGTGTTTCAACTTCAACTGTCTTAGTTTTGGTGATCCGTCTTGTCAGATTGGGCCAATTGTTCGAAGTTTGCCGTGTGCAGAATGGACCGGATATTGTATCATGAGCTGTATGCAGATCAATCCCCAGCAGATTAGTCCCCAACAGAGTATGGGCTGTGTGTTCGGATTGAGCAGGGATCTGTATGAACTGTTTTGCTGTTTAGTCGGTTGATTATCTGATTAGTACAGTGCGAGTGCTCAGTTTTCAAACAACAAATCGTAATCATTTACATTTGAGGTGTAATATGATGCAGTGCAATGCAAAGTACGAGGTATGTAAATAAAATACTTTTCAGATAAAAGTTTGTTTCATATCATCATCTTTTCGAGTACATAAGTTTTAAGGAAAGCAAAATCTGCCTGCGGCAGTACATAGTACTCTATCTACCAAAAAGAGAAAAGTACAATAAAAGAAAATGAAAGAAAAAAACAGCAGAAGTCTGTAATCATCATCAATGGCCTCGCGCCGGGGGATCCATCCTCGCCCTCTTCCTGGGCAGAAGCATAGGAGCATCGTCAGAAGTGTCGCTGTCGGAGCCCGAGCCTGAGCTGCTCCCCGCCTCCTCCTCAGAGGCCTCCGCCTCCGACTCACCGTCGCCTGAAACTGGTGCTCGCGAGCTGCTCCCGACATGAGCGTGTCTCCCTCTGGTACGGGGGAATATCCTGCCATCCCGAGTAGAAATGGGAGGCCCAGCCGGAGGAGCGCCGCCCACTGGCGGAATCGGAAAGGGAGGCTGAAAAATACGAAAAGCAAACGCATCAGAAAGCCGTGAGCAGTTAATCAGTACAGAATGCAGTGTATAAGTACAGTATGTGAATGCCGTGAGCAGTTAATCAGTACAGAATGCAGTGTATAAGTACAGTATGTGAATGCCGCGAGCAGTTAATCAGTACAGAATGCAGTGTATGAGTACAGTGTGTGAATGCCGTGAGCAGTGAATCAGTGCAGAATGCAGTGTATGAGTACAGTGTGAATGCCGTGAGCAGTTAATCAGTGCAGAATGCAGTGTATGAGTACAGTGCATGAATGCCGTGAGCAGTTTATCAGATTTTGTGTAGTGCATCAGTATGTATGGAACAGAGTATGGTTTGAGACTGTGGTCAGAAGAACGTACCGGAAGACTGTAGGCGGCCATGACATCGAGGGTCCGCTGCAGCATCCCCATCAGGGAGGCACACAGCTCCACCGACTGCCGTGTGTACTCGGAGGAAGCCTGCAAAAGTATCGGATGCATTAGTATTCTGCGGAATATCAAATAAACTGAAATGGAATGACAATGCAAGATGCAAAGTGAAGTAATACGTACCGGGGGTAAGTCGGTAATACCGGCTAACTCGTGACCAGCCGGGGGAGGAACGAAGGGGATCTGGTAGGTCTCCCCACCCTGCCCCCTGTACGTCAGCATAGTGGGCAGAGCGGGCCAACCGGACCCTCGTCCCCTCTGTACCCCACCCCTGCCTCGGACTCGGGCTCTCCTCGAAGATCCCACTCCTGCTCCTGCCTCTGCCCGAGCCGCCGGCACCGCAGGACTCCCTCGCTCAGTCTGGCGACCCCCGCTCAGAGGCCGCATGATGAAGGTCCGGACGTACTCAGAGTAGTCGCCCTCGCCCCTATAGCCGCCCTCGTCCCAGCCAAGGGTGTAGTCCTCCATCTGCTGCAAAGAAAACCTCTCGGTGTCCCTCATGTGCTCAGGAGGGTGAACCGGAACTATCTGCTCTGGCAACCCGAGGGTCTGGCGCAGAAAACGCTCCCCCAGGTACCAAGCCCGACAGACCGGGCCCTCCAGCAAAATCCGGTAGCGAGAGGTCTCCTCCGCACCGGCAAACCGATCCTGAATGTCTGCTGGCACCGCAGCCCACGGCCGCCAGGTGACCTGAATTGAAACAGTTGGTTATTTACTGGTTATCAAAATACACAAATGCAAAGCAAAGTTTGAATGAACTGTAAGTAAAACATACCTCGGCAGAGGTGATGGTGTCGAAGAATCGGCGGTAGAAGCTGAAAGTATCCCGAGGTCGCCGTGTGCACCTCCCATCGTAGCGGCGCGAGAAAGGGATGACCAGGGGAGTCTCCATCTCCGGCACTGGCTGCAGCCTAGGGAAGTAGGCATACACCCACAACTGCAAAACAGATGTCAGTATGACCATCAGATAAAGCGGAATGCAGTGTAAAGCAGAAATAACAGAGCCGTGTGTTGTGTAGTGTATTTTGCAGAATGTACAGAGTGAACGGTGTACAGTCAGAATAAAGCAGAAATAGCAGAGCCGTGTGTTGTGCAGTGTAAAGCAGAGTATGTGTGTGCCGTGTGTACAATATGCAGTCAGTGTAAACTAGAGTATGTGTGTGCCGTGTGTACAATATGCAGTCAGTGTAAAGCAGAGTATGTGTGTGCCGTGTGTACAATATACAGTCAGTGTAAAGCAGAGTATGTGTGTGCCGTGTGTACAATATACAGTCAGTGTAGAGCAGAGTATGTGTGTGCAGTGTGTACAGTATACAGTCAGTGTGAGCAGTGTACAGTGCAGAATACAGAAAGTATGTAGAGCATAAATGTAAAGCAGAGAAGAAGACATACCTCCCAGGCCCGCCAGTAGCCTCCGAGCAACTGCCCGCTGCCACGGGAGACTGAGCTCATGTAGCCGTAGAGGGTGGCCAGAGCCGCGCCACCCCAGTCAAAGCGCAAAATATCTCTGACATCTACCAGTGCGCTGAGAAGACAGAGGGGCACTGTGTTCGCCCGATCGGCGAATAGGGTGGTCCCTAGCAAAAACATCAAGAAGCCGCGTGCGTACTGCTCCACGGCCTCCTGGGTCATCGGGGCTGCGTCGGTGAGGGTGGGCTGGACCCTGAACTGAACCTCGAACCAAGAATACATGACAAAGCCAGGACGCGCCAGAGGCGGTGCCTCGCCAAGCAAGTAGACCTGGGCCGCGGTCCACTCATCCATGTCAATGTCGAAGGGGATCGGATCACCCCCTACCCCGATGCCGGTAAGCATCGCGAAGTCGTAAGGGGTCATCGTCATGTCCCCTGCCACCGACAAGTGGAATGAATCAGTGGTGTCCCACCACCTCTCTGCCAGAGCGGCAAGGAGAGGTCTGCAGGCGGAGAGCCTGGAAAGTCCCCTGCAAAATGCACCGAAGTCGGCCCGATCGACGATCTGACGGACTGCGTCAGGTAGCTCGGCATACCACTCTCGAGCGATGGTATTCCCATACCCGCGGATGGCATGGGAACCTCCCTGTTTACAAACAAACAGTTGCGAATCAATATGAAATGTACAGTTTCGAAGAAACAGTTAAAGTCAGTACAAATCTAGCATGCGTGCAAGTCTTTCAGATTCAAACAGAAACCGGGTACCGGTGCGCTTACAGTGAACTACGGCGCGTGATGCGTCAGTGTGTTTTGAGTGGTCCAGTGTGAACTTGGTGCACGTGTGCACGTTTTTCAGATGCAAGCAAATGTCAGGTTTCAGTGCACCAGTAGGTGGACTACGGCCTGTGATGTGTCAGTACTCCCGTGGGGATCAGTGTAAACATGGCATGTGTGCGTGTTTTTCAAAGTTCAAATGGATGCCGGGTCCCGGTATGTTTCAGTGAATTACCAACGTGTGATGCGTTTGCGTGTTTGTATGATTCAGTGCAAGTCTAGCATGCGTGCGAGTTTTCAGATTCAAATAAGCACCGGGTGTCGGTGAGTTCATGTCAAAAGTGCAATGTGTGCCGTGTGTTTGGGTGATTCAGGCTAGTGCAGTGTGTGTGCATGTGTGTCGGTCCTAAGCAGATATCAGTTGTGAGGTTGTCTACAATCAACTACAGCGCACAGTGTATCAGATCTAAAGCAGTTAAGGGATGTAATCAGCTATGGCAGTTGACAGTTAAAGGTCCTACATTGCAGAAAATAAAGTAGATCAAGATGTTACCTTGGAAGCGCCGAAGGACAAGTGAGAGGCCGGCTCGCGCAGGAGAAGCTCCGGATCCAGCGCTCGGTCGAAGCCGCAGAAGTGGCGAAGTCCATCGGGTGGTAGAATGTGAATAGCCGGCCGGTAGGTCGCCGGATCAAATGGGCGCTCACTCAGCGGGAGGAGCTCGACCCTGGGATCCATCTCGTGATCCGGGGGAGTCCCGACATGTGGAACATCATCTGCCATAGTAATGGTGGTGAGAAAATGGCCGGAAAAGCCGGAATGTGAAAAGTCAACTGGAAAAGTCAACCCCGAGCGGGCCGAAAATGGCCGGAAAGGCCGGAAGATGAAAATACACGGAAGTGTAGAGGAAATTGAAGGGAACAAGTCCCGAAAAGGCGGAAATAGCAAAGGAGATCCCGAAATGAAGTTTCGATCGGGTGGAAATGTCCGAAACGCGAAGAATATCGCGAATCCGACGGTAAAACGAGCGTAAAACGCGAGGAAATCGACGAAAAATCGAGAGAACAAAGCTCTAGAAAGAGAGAGTGAAAGGTTTTCGGCGGAGGCAAAGTGAGGAAAATAGGGTTTCAAGCCCTATTTTAAAAGACCCGGGGCGAAATGGCAGAACTGCCCCCGATCAGGCATTTTCTGCCGGTCGGCACATTTTTGTGCCGGTGGAGAAGTTTAGGCAGCCGGAGGCACCGGTGACCACCCCACCCAGCCGGTGGTGTTCCCAAGGCCTTGTTTAGGCTAGATGAGGGTTTTTGGGTCTTCATAGCTCAAGAAAGTGCAAGAAAGTGCATCTCCGACGCTCAACCGGCCTCCGTTTTGACCTCAGACAGTGTCTTCTGTGTGTGGCACTCAAATTCATGCGATGACTGTATCCTTTTGTATCCTTTTGTCTTTTATAAGATTTAAAAGTTGCCCCGTGTGTGTTGCACGCATTCATCACACTTTCCGGTGCGCCGCCTCGCGCCGTCTCGCACGTCCCTTGCGACTTGCATTATTTTCCATCCGATGAGGTATGCGTGCCTCATCTTGCATTTCATTGCATTTCGAGGTACGCGTGCCTCGGTTTGCATTCCATTTTCCATCCGATGAGGTATGCGTGCCTCATCTTGCATTTCGTTGCATTTCGAGGTACGCGTGCCTCGTTTTGCATTCCATTTTCCATCCGATGAGGTATGCGTGCCTCATCTTGCATTTCATCGCATTTCAAGGTACGCGTGCCTCGTTTTGCATTCCATTTTCCATCCGATGAGGTATGCGTGCCTCATCTTGCATTTCATTGCATTTCAAGGTACGCGTGCCTCGTTTTGCATTCCATTTTCCATCCGATGAGGTATGCGTGCCTCATCTTGCATTTCATTGCATTTCGAGGTACGCGTGCCTCGTTTTGCATTCCATTTTTCCATCCGATGAGGTATGCGTGCCTCATCTTGCATTTCATCGCATTTCGAGGTACACGTGCCTCGTTTTGCATTCCATCTTCCATCTGATGAGGTATGCGTGCCTCATTTTGCATTTCATTGTATCTCGAGGTACGCGTGCCTCGTTTCGCATTTCGTTTTCCATCATTGAGGTACGCGTGCCTCGTTTTGCATTTCATTTCACACCAATGAGGTATGCATGCCTCATGATTCATTTCATTCTCACTTGCATTGTTTTGCATCCCTTGTGGCACGCGTGTCACATTCGCACAGTTGCCCCACCACACGCGGTCCGGCGGGACCAAAAACACGCAGGGTCCGGCGGGACCAAAAACACGCGCGGTCCGGCGAGACCTTAAACCCGCTTGATTGCATTGTCATGCATTTTATTACGAGCATTGTCATGCATTTGTGCTTTGCATTGTTCTCCACACTGGGTCCGGCGGGACCAAAAACACGCGATGGTCTAGGAGACCTTAAATCCTTGGAGGGTGCAAGACCTTCGGTACATTGACGTACACCGTTCATTGCATTTGGCATGCATTTCATCGCGCTCTTTCGCGCATCTCATCATCATGCATTGCCCCAAAGCCGGTCCGGCGGGACCTTAAACACGCGTGGTCTAGGAGACCTTAAATCCTCGAGAGGTGCAAGACCTTCGGCGTGTTAAGTTGCCCCTCATTGCATTTGGCATGCATTTCATCGCGCTATTTTGCGCACCACACTTGCGTTGCCCCGAAACGAGGGTCCGGCGGGACCACAAACACGCACGGTCTAGGAGACCTTAAATCCTCGGAGGGTGCAAAACCTTCGATACATCGGCATGCGTGCCTCATCCGCATTATCATGCATCGCATTGTAAATATCGCATTGTCATGCATCATTGTAGGTAGCGCATATGTCATGCATTACATTGTAAATATTGCATATATCATGCATCATTTGCATTTCAAAAACCAAAAGAAAAAAAAAAACATCATGCATCATTTGCATTTTCAGACAAAAAACAAACAAAAAAACACATGCATTGTCATGCATACATTTTGCATTCCGGTCTAGGAGACCTTAAATCCTCTGGAGGTGCAATTCCTTTGGTGTTTGTCGTGCCCGAACGACTTCCGTGCTTGCGGTGAGTTCCTAGGAGACCAACGGGGACGGTGAAAACTAGAGTTTGAATGGCTCATGCCTAGAACGCAAAGGTTCGGGATTTCCGAGACTAAAGTCTGGTTTAAATACCCAGGGGGTGTACCCTCGGCTTGAAACCTGTATGGAAGCCCCATAGGTTGAGGTAGTGTGTATACGCCTCAATTCTGGATACTGAACCAACCTAGTATACCATCCTGTTGGGAGAATAGGGAAAACTACAATCATGGTCATTGCATCATCTGCATTGTCATGCATTTCATCCATTTCATTGTAGATATTGCATTGTAGGTTGCATGCATCCATTGCATCACCTTCCATCCATGGCTTGCGCCTTTCCTTGTCAAGCTTGGTCTGGTATGTGCCTATACTTTTCACGTTGAAACACTGTTCTGCTTGTGTATCGCGCCTATTCCACGCTGGTATGTTGGTTTGAGGTTGCGGCACCTTTTCTGTGTTAGACATGGTTCGTATGCGTACATGCCTTTCCTAGGCGAGATTTGGTTTGGCTTGCGTGCCATATCCATTGTATCCATTCGATTGCATGCATCCATTGCATCATCTTCCATCCATGGCTTGCGCCTTTCCTTGTTGAGCTTGGTCTGGTATGTGCCTATACTTTTCACGTCGAAACACCGTTCTGCTTGTGTATCGCGCCTATTCCACGCTGGTATGTTGGTTTGAGGTTGCGGCACCTTTTCTGTGTTAGACATGGTTCGTATGCGTACATGCTTTTCCTAGGCGAGATTTGGTTTGGCTTGCGTGCCATATCCATTGTATCCATTCGATTGCATGCATTTCACTGCATCATCTTCCATCCATGGCTCGCACCTTTCCTTGTTGAGCTTGGTCTGGTATGTGCTCATACTTTTCACGTCTATACACTCATAGTTCTGCGTGCGCTCGCGCCTTGAGGGCTTCGACACCTTTTCTATGTTAGACATGGCTTGTACGTGTACATGCCCTTCCTAGGCGAGATTTGGTTTGGCCCGCGTGCCATATCCATTGTATCATCTATCCATCATATTACATTGTAGTGTAATTGTTGCATCCGGCATTAGGATCATCATTCTTTCCCCAGCGGGTCGTCACCCCACTTATGTCATTCCACCCAATACTTGTTCTTGTGTCTGTCTACATTATTCATAGTTCTGCGTGCGCTCGCGCCTTGAGGGCTTCGACACCTTTCCTATGGTAGACAGACTTGTTACCTCCATCAATCTATTTGACATTTGTGTGGTTTCGAATCGCTCATGAATGAATCATGATTCAATTGCCTTGCATGTAGTTTGCATATAGTTTCAATTGTATTGCATTTCCATTTGCATTGTTCATACATAGTTTTGTATACATTGCATATCATTTGCATTACATTTAGATTCAATTGCATATCATTGCACTGTTTTGTGCACTTCATTTGCATTGTCATGCATGTTGCTAACAATATTGCACCTGTTAAGTTTGTTTTCTTTTCAGGCACGATATTGTATGTACGGTTCATTCGAGGCCGGTGAAACCGGACGAGCCGCGCAGGTATTGTATCTCCCGAGTGAGACGTATCGAGAATTATATAATTCTCTTACATCCTTTCTGCATTGTAGTGTAGTTTGGCGTATTCTAGCTTAAAACTGTCGCATGCGTGCTTCGTTACAGCTTTCTTTGCATGATCGTAAGTTATGCTCGGCTTCGTGCATTTTCAGTTGCATTTTGCCCCTGCCTTCGGGCGCATATCTTGCTTGTCTTGTATGTTTGTCCAAGTCTTCGGCCTTGTCAAAAATGGGTCGTCTCTGGGCTTTGACATTCACTCCCGTCATTGTTATGACTTCCGAGCTCTGTCAAAGAGGGGCAACTGTAGACACCCCATTTTTGACCGTCCTCAAGACTTGGACGTCACCGTTGGAACACTCGGTGATTATCCATGCTTGTGTTCGTTTGGAGTCCCCAGAGTTCTCGGCTCGCGCGCCTTGCCTCAGGACCTCCGAACTCGACCGTTTTGTGTTCGGTTTTGCACCAAACACTTGTGTTTTGCCTTGGAAGGGCAGGGAATGCTTTGTGAGGCATCCCCACACACCACCGGCACTGGCTAGAGGCCACCGGCTGGCTGGTGTTGCCACCGGCACTATTTTGTGCCGGTCGGCACTTGTTTTGGCAAAATGACCATTTTGCCCTGCCGACCACTGTACAGCTGCTTTATGAGATATTTTTAGACAGCTGTATCGCTTTAGCCTCCCCTCCATACACGTGTATGGAGGGATGCCCTCCTTGTAAGCTTGTTTGACAAGCTTTACAAGATTGATGCCTATAAGAGAAGGCCTTCTCTCTTGGCTCAAGGGTTAGAAAAGTTTTTGTGAGAGAGGTGGGAGGGAGCTCTGGTTTTAGGTTAGAAGTTCTATATCTATCCTATATCCATACTTCTCTCTTGTTTGTGTAACTAGGTGTTTGTGCCTTACTTTTGCACATCAACACCTAGTGTTTCACCTTCTCTTGGTTACAGAGGTCCTAAGAGGTTGTTCTTGGTGTTCTTGGCTGGATTCAAGCAAAAGAAGGCAACAACATCAACTCTTGTGAAGGTGGTCAACAAGGGTGAGAAACTAGCTCTTTTTACCCCATTCTTGCACCTTGTTTTTACCTAGTTTAGAACTGTTTTTGTGCTTAGTGATTAACACATAAAAGTTCTGTTTTTTAACCCTCTTCATTGTTTATTAAGAGTGTTTGGTGGTTTGGGTAGGTTTGACCACCCTTAGGCCTTGAAAAGGCCACTTTTTGTGCCATTTTGTGAGAGATCCGAGACTTTGGTGTTAGGATCTCTTCACCACTGAAATCTTGAGGGATTTCAGTGGTGAAGATGATGCCTTAGAGTCTCAAGAAGGAGAGGACCACCCCCTCTCCTTGATGTCCTTGAAAAGGGCAAGATTTGGCTTCTTGAGGGAGCTTGTGCTTAAGTGTGTGTTGAGCATGTTTGGTTTGTTTTTCATGCTTATATTGCCATGATATAACATGTTTCTAAGTTGGTTTAGGTCCCTTATGCATGCTTAGCATAGTTGCCTTGTAATGCCTTTTGATCCTCTAACATGCCTAGGTTGTATGCCTTAACTTCTAGCATGTTTTAGGCTTGCATTTGTGAAGTTTTTGTGCTCATATTTCCATGTTTTAGGTCTGTCTCAAGTTGTTTGGGCCAACCATAGCATGTTTAATATAGCCTCTTTGCATTGGGCTTGTTGGCCTTAAGAGCATGAGTGTGTAGCATGCCTTTCTTGCTTCATTTTTGACGGTTTGGAACCATTTTGCATGCTATTTCAGTCCTTCATACATGTTTGTTTGATTGCTTAGCATGCCTCTTTAATGCTTTAAGAGTATGTGTTAAATGCTCCATGTTTTGGCTTTAATGCATGCCTTTGGATTCATGTCATCTAGATGCCATCTAGGTGGTCCTTTAGGCTTAGTTTTATGTGTTAAAACTCTGTTCTTAAGTGTTTAAGTATTGCCATGTGTGGTTGTGCTAAGTGTGGTTCAAAGCCTCATTGATTTGTTTTGAACCTTAGACCATTTGCATGCTTTGTTTGGCTTGTTTTGTTGCATGATTTGGCATCATGTTTTGCATGAATTTCGGAGCTTTTCATGTATGCTAATAGTCCATGTTTGTGCCTCTTAGATGTGTTTGAGAGTTGCTTAATTGTGCTTAAGTGTTGGTGCCTTAACTTGTGCATGTGTGCATATGTGTTTGGCCCTCTTGACTTAGCATTTTGGCCACTGATTTTAGGACTATTTGAGTTGCCTAATTCATGTATAAGACCATCCTTCCATTGGTTTGCATGCTTACCTTGCATGCTTGCTTGAACCCATTACATGAACATATTGCATAGTCCATGTTGCGTGCCTAGTTGACATGTTTAGGGTTGCATTTGTATTGTGCATGTTTAGCCTCTTGAGGTGAAGTATGATGGAGGTTGAGCACCCTTGTTTGCTTGTTTGCATTGCATGCATTTGAAATCAAAGTTGCATTCTTGGTTCTTAGGGCCATCATGCATGGAAATGCGCGATTGGTGGTCCGGGAATTGAGGCACATGCCCCTTTGAGTCAATAACATGATAAGGGATGTGTTTGGTGCATAAATGGCTTGAATTATATTGTCATGCATAGATTTCCCCTCTGCTGCTGTGAGTTGCAGGTTCTGCAGGCATTCAGTGCCGGCCGGCACTATTTAGTGCCGACCGGCAGTCAACAAACAGCCGATGGCTTCTTTTTGTGCCGGTGGCCTCTTCCTTCAGCCGGTGGTGTCCTACCCCAGCCGGTGGTGATCCCCAGTGCCCTGAGAGGCACTCCTGGGACTTTGGCAATTTTCTGAGGAGGAGAGCAGAGGAAACAGAGGCAATCCATGCATGGCAGTGCGGTTCCGAGCCAGTCCCGAGTGCATGCTGCATTTGGCCCTCATCCCGAGGCGGTTTACTGTTTAATTAGATTAATTATTTTATTTAATTAATTTATTTGATTTGTAATAATTAATTAGCTTGCGTAGTTAATTAAATTGTATATTCTTTCGGTCCCTCCGAGTGAGGGCGTATCTGTAATAAGTGTGTGTGAGTGGATGTATGTCTTCCAATCCCCACTTCTTTCTTCCCTTTTATTTACCTGCTTACAATGGTAGATTAGGGCACATTTAAGTTAGCATACCTTATGCAATGCATGCGTGCATTCATGCATTTGTTTACATGCACCGGGCTCGGTACATCATACAAACTGCATCGTACTTTCGATTTCCAAATTGAATACGTGCTACTCGCGCATTTCATATGCCATGTTTAGGGTTAGCCGAGCCTACTCTAGATTGCATCTATGTCTGTGTTGCATTAGCCACTTAACATGAACTAGGTCATGCATGTTTTGCTAACCAGTCTCTTGTTTTTGGCACGGAGTACGATGTAAGTTTTTACGCTTTAGCATGTCGCATGTGTGTGAACGTTTGCCATGACAGTATGCTTGCCATGCGGCTAAATGCTTACGTGATAAATTGCTTGAATGCCTGTGGGTGGAGGTTGGATTGCGTGAGTTGGAACAACTCATTGAAATCCGTATTTTAGCCTACTTTCGAGTAGCAAAAACCAACACGTTTTTCGAGACAAAACGGATATGCAATGTTTATTTCCAAGTTAGGCAATCTAGTCTATACTTGTTTGCTGCGCGCATAACATAGTAATTCTAGGCTAATAACTTGAATAAGAACATGTAATGTTTTCAAAAAACGGATATCACGGTTAGTAGAGGCCGGTCTTCAGATCGGGCGAAAGGGGGGTGCTCATAGCTGACCTTCCCCGATCGTACCCAAGCTCCCGAGCCAAGTCACTTTGGTGATGACGGACATGTGGCCTTCGGTACCGAGTCAGGGTTTCCTAAATTCCCCTGTTTTAAAAATATTTAGGTTGGCGACTCTGTATCTGGCAAAGCAGTCCATGTTTGGCACTTCTTTCAAAAAAATCAATTTTTCTTCAAACGATTTGCCAGAGTTGGACTCTTTGGTTCAAGATTAAGAACCGTGACATTTGAGCCCTTCGAACTGTAGTGACCCAATATCGGACCAGAACGGGGGGGATTCGCACTCCTCCCCCCGGGATGCACGTCTACACCCGGCGACCTACCGGCCGGCGATCCACGTTCTACCACCCGACGGATTACGCCAGTTCAGGAGCTTCGACATGGCATTGGACCCCGAGTTGCTGTTTCGCGAGCCTACCTCTCACCTATCCTCCGGTGCTTCCGAGGTAACTTTCTTTCTCTGCTTTACTTTCCGCGATGTAGAATGTTTAACTGCCGATTACCATAACTGGCTGCATTCTTTAATTGCTTAGTTCCGATGCACTGATATACTGTATATTGTAGTTGATTACAAACGCGTTTGCAACTGATTATCTGTTTAAGACTCACACGCGCACACACTGCACTAGCCTCGAATCACTCAAACCACGGCACACACCGTATTTCACTGCAAACACCGACACCCAATACCTGTTTGAATGTGAAAATACTTGCACGCATGCCATATTTGCACTGAGCCACTTAAACACGTTGACGCATCACACGTTGTAGTTCGCTAAAAGCACACCGGCACCCGGTATCTGTTTGAATCTGAATATACTTGCACGCATGCCAAATTTGCACTGATTTTGACCGTTTCTTCAAAACTGTACATTTGATATTGTTTTGCAACTATTTGTTTGAAAACAGGGAGATTCCCATACCATCCGCGGGTATGGGAACACTGTTGCTCGCGAGTGGTACACCGAGCTTCCCGATGCAGTTCGCCGTATTGTGGACCAGGCCGGCTTTGGCGCCTTTTGCAGGGGACTTTCCAGGCTCACGACATGCAGACCTCTCCTTGCCGCCCTGGTGGAGAGATGGTGGGACACCACCGATTCATTTCACTTCTCGGCGACCGGGGACATGACGATGACCCCTTACGATTTCTCGATGCTCACAGGCATCGGGGTAGGGGGTGATCCGATCCCCTTTGACATTGACATGGACGAGTGGACCGCGGCTCAGGTCTACTTGCTTGGTGCGGCACCGCCTCTCGCGCGTCCGGGCTTCGTCCGATACTCCTGGTTCGAGGTGCAGTTCAGGGTCCAGCCCCTCCTTGTCGATGCAGCCCCGATGACCCCAGAGGCCGTGGAGAGATACGCACGCGGCTTCCTCATGTTCCTTTTTGGGACGACCCTCTTCGCCGACCGGGCGAACACAGTGCCTCTCTGCCTTCTCAGCGCACTGGTAGACGTCAGGGACATCTTGCGTTTCGACTGGGGTGGCGCCGCTCTGGCCACCCTTTACGGATACATGAGCTCAGCCTCCCGTGGCAGCGGACAGTTGCTCGGGGGTTACTGGCTTGCTTGGGAGGTACATTTCTTCTCTGCTTTTCATTTTAGTTCTATATTTTGTGTACTCTGTACACTGCACACACTGTAGTCTGCTTTATACTTGCTGTATACTGTACACACGGCACACACATACTCTGCTTTACACTGACTGTACACTGCTCACACTGTACACTCTGCACAATACACTGCACCAAAACATGGCTCTGCTATTTCTGCTTTCTATTCTGTATTCTGCTTTATCTGATAAAATGCACTGGTATTTACCTTGCAGTTGTGGGTTTACGCCTACTTTCCTAGGCTCGCTCCTGTTCCCGACGCAGAGACCCCTCTGGTCGTCCCTTTTTCACGTCGCTTTGACGGGAGATGCACCCGGAGGCCGCCGGAGACATTCAGCTTCTTCCGGCGCTACTTCGATACCATCACCCCTGCCGAGGTATGTTTTACTTACAGTTCATTTAGGTTTCGCCTTTCCACTACATATTTTAATAATAGTAGGTAACAAACTGTATTTCATTTTCAGATCACCTGGCAGCCTTGGGCTCCTTTGCCAGCCATGATGCGGGATCGGTTTGCCGGTGCCGACGAGACCTCGCGTTACCGGATTCTGCTCGAGGGCCCAGTCTGTCGGGCTTGGTACCTGGGTGAGCATTTCTTGCGCCAGACCCTAGGCTTACCTGAGCAGATAGTCCCGGTGCATCCTCCTGAGCACATGCGGGATACCAAGAGATTCACTACCGATCAGATGGCGGACTACACCCTTGGCTGGGAGGCGGACGGCTACAGAGGCGAGGGGGATTACTCGGAGTACGTCCGGGCCTTCATCATGCGACCTCTGAGCGGCGGCCGCCGAGCGGAGAGGGAGAGACCAGCGGCGCCAGCGGCCGGAGCAGGAGCTGGAGGGGGAGCGCCGAGGAGGGCTCGAGCCCGTGGCAGGGGTGGAGTCCAGTGAGGGCGGGGGACCGGTTGGCCTGCTCTGCGCGCTTCATTGACTTTCCGAGGGCAGGGTGGGGCGACCTATCAGATCCCCTTCGCCCCTCCGCCGGCTGATCACGAGTTTGTCGGTATCCCCGACTTGCCTCCGGTATGTATTACTGCATTTTCGTACAGTCATTTCATTTCAGTTTATTTGATATTCCACAGAATACTGATGCATCTGATACTTTCGCAGGCGTCTTCCGAGTACACCCGGCAGTCATTGGAGATGAATGCCTCCATGATGGGGATGCTACAGCGGACCTTCGACCTCCTAGCCCTCTACAACATTCCGGTATGTTCTTACCACAGCCTCAAACCATACACAAACTGCTTTACATACTCTGATGCACAACACAACATCTGATAAACTGCTCACGGCATCTGATACACGATACTTACACACTGCACCCTGCACTGATTCACTGCTCACGGCATACATACACTGTACTCATACACTGCATTCTGCACTGATTCACTGCTTACGGCATACATACACTGTACTCATACACTGCATTCTGCACTGATTCACTGCTCACGGCATACATACACTGTATTCATACACTGCATTCTGCACTGATTCACTGCTCACGGCATACATACACTGTACTCATACACTGCATTCTGCACTGATTCACTGCTCACGGCATACATACACTATACTCATACACTGCATCCTGTACTGATAAGCTGCTCACGGCATTCTGATGCATTCGCCTTTCATGCTTTTTCAGCCTCCCTTCCAGATTCCTCCGGTGGGTGGCGCTCCAGCTGGACCTCCCATTTCTACCCGGGATGGCAGAGTATATCCCCGCACCAGAGGGAGGCGCACTCATGTCGGGAGCAGCTCGCGGGCTCCAGTTCCAGATGACGAGTCTGAGGCGGAGACAGAGGCAGAGGAGACCAGTGATGGCTTGGACTCGAGCTCAGACGGTGATGCCCCTAGTGGTGCCCCCCATTGATGACGCTCCTGGACCTTCGTCCAGGAAGAGGACCAGGACAGATTGACGGCCCCGGAGCCATTTTGACATTTGATACAGATTTTTACTGTTTTTCTTTTCTTTTTGCATTTTTCCCTTTTGGTTAGTAGTTAGGGTACTTTGTACTGCCGCAGGCAGATTTTGTTTCCCAAAACTTATGTACTTGAAAAGATGATATGAAATGAAACAAACTTTCTGTCTGAAAAAGTGTTTACATTTGTGTATATTTCATACCTTGCACTGTATTGCATCATATTACACCTCAAATGTAAATGATATTGCTTTGTTGTCTGAAAAGTGAATACTTGTAATTCGAGCACTTGCACTATGATAATCGGACAGCCAACCAATTAACAGCAAACAACTCATACAAACCATTGCTCAAACTACATAATACAGCCCATACTCTACTGGGGATTGATCTGCATACAGCCCATAACACAGCATTCTGTTCATTCTGCACACAGCAAACCCTGAACAAACAGCCCTAATTTGACAAGACGGACCACAAAAGCTGACACGGTTGCAGTTGAAACACACTCGGATGTCCCAAATTTCCCTTTCTTTCTCCTGCTTCGCACGAATGTAGAGAATGGCACAGCATTCTGAGCACAAACGATTTTTTTTTGAAATAAGGAAGGGTTTCCAACCGGGGTGTCGAGCCTACCACAGAACACAGCGAGGCAGACTTAAACAAAGAAACAAAAGGCACATGACCTGAACACAACGAGACACACTCGGAAAAGACTCAAAGCCAAAATTGAGACCGACAAATCAAAAGACACGACTCACGGACATGTTTACAAAAAGACCTCAAATCTCGAGGCGCCAATTCCTTCGGGTTTTATTCCCCACCCTTTTCTCATTTGTGATTCTCACATCACTCGGCCCTCAAGCTCTGTTTTTCTGAAAAAGCCCTTTTCCTCACTTTTTCTCTCAGCGCACACCTCTCTATTCTTTATTCTCTCATTTTTCATCCCTCCCTCGGGGCGGTTGATGGGTAAACGAGAGGTTGTGGGCTCACGCCCAATACAGCTAGTTCGCGGCTGTTTCTTCTGGTAGATAGAGTGCCCTTCTGCAAGTATGTTAACGGGGAAAGACAGAAGACCTGACTCAATTGTGCCCCTAGTTCGTCACTTTGACCATTTTTTGTTTTCTTCCTAAAACAGTTTTGATCAAAACGAGAGTTAGATTAACACACTTATTCGATTTTTGACTTGAAAATCATGCAAACCAGGCTGTGAGCACTGAAAATTTTCCTTTTTGGGTCCAAACATGGTCCGATTTTGGAAAATGAAATAGTTTTCGAGAAAATAGTCAACTTCAGTAAAAATTTCCAAAAACTATTTTTGCAAGCGGTCAACGCTCAACGAGCGCAGAACTTACTCTCGAGATGCACAACCTCGGATCGGAGGCAATGGAAAATTGCCCCTTGCCTGAAGGGGGGGGGCGCAATGAAAAGTTGCCCCTGGTTTGGACGGTAACTCAGGGCAACTTATGGCACTGTGTGGCAACGGAAAGTTGCCCATTGTTTGGATGATGCCGCGGCATGCTGTAAGCTAGTCCTCGTGGACGACGATCGGACCCTCGGACGTGGAGGAGACGAAGACGGTTTGAATCAATATATGGACATAGTCACCTGGAAGTTGTTGGTGGTTGGATTTCAAGAGGAAGTTAATCCCGTAGTTCCAGGTTGTTGCAATCGAGACATCGGATTCGGAGGAGGCACAAGTGATCAAAACCATGACATGGACTGAGACGCTATGGAAGCGTTGGGGGCTGGACTTCAAGATGAAGTTGCCTACGTATCCCAAACATGGGAATCAAGCCTTACGTAGTTCCGGTTAAGGTACACCCGGGTATTTTAACGTTCACTAATTTTAGGCTCTAACTTTTGCCAGGGCGCCCGATGCGGGTTTTCGACCTTGCGAGCTTCTTTTTCTTTTCTTTTCTTTTCTTGCATTTTTCTTTTGCACTTTTTCTTTTTTTTTCGTTGTTTTTTTTCTTTTCTTTATCTCTTTTTTTTCTTTCTTTTTTTTTGCATTTTGTATTTTTCCTTTGCTCTAACTTTTGTCTGGGTCGCCCTTCCGAGTTTTCGGCCCAGCGAGCCTCTCAAAGGGTAAAAAGTGTAGTAAGCCCATGCCAAATGGTTTCGAGATCGAAGCCTCTCCGTATCCAGGAGGGTGACTGTTGTGTCGAGTTGCAGAAAAGTCCATCATGGTTGCTTCACGAGCCTTGCCTGGTGGAATCTGATCTCCTTGATCTGACTTCGGTGCCTCTTGTTCGAGGGCTGCTTCAAATCTGGCCACACTGGCCTCTTCTGATAATTGACCGCTGAACGTTCTGAATGAGTTCGGGGTTCAAAACGAACGGGTTGAATCTTGAGGCTGAGAGCGATCCTAGGCTGCACAATCTCAAGAGCGATTCCACACAAGTCTTTACAGGACCGCGCAAAACGTTTTTTTTTTTTAAGAAAGCGACACATCGCTTGCGCTGAAGATAGTGTGGAACCGGCCTGGATCAAGCTAGGGTCCTTCTCAGTACTCACGCTGACAAACATGATTTCAATCATTAAAAGTTTAGCATGCCTCTCTTTCTCTCAAAAATGATCGAAGTTTCGCAAAACCTGAGGAATTACTTCCTCTTCGTTTTTATCACCACAGTGTTCGAAAAGGGTTTTTATGAAAAGCTTAGGTCATTACAACGATGCTTAAGACACAAGAGAGTAGACGAAATGTACTGTCATTCCATTCACATCCTCCGGCACAATTAGCTGAAACAACAACAAGTACGGAAGTGTGATAGCCGCGGCTGTTTCATTCAGATTCCCTGATTGTGACTAGCTCCTCGACTGAGACAGACTCAAAAAGCAAAAACAACTAATTACAAGACAAAATGGTGTTTGAGGCAACAACCCGGAAATCACCTGGTATACTATACAAGAGGGACTGACTCATTACAACAAGAGAGACCCTGTAAGTAAAAAGACTGACTCAATATAGAGAGACAGACTCAAAACAAAACAAAACAATGACTCGACACCCGAGCCAGAATTTACAAAACTAACATTAACAGATGCCCAAGAATGCGTGCCAAACGCCACATCCAAAAATGCGCCAGGCACTGCCCACAGGCGGTTCACCTTTTGATTACATACTCACAGTATCTGTGTCCTCAAAATCCAAGAACTCTGTAGTGACTGACTTGGATGAGGTGGGGGGGGGGGGAGGATAACCTCGTTGTCAATTAAATCTTGCACCTCATGACGGAGGCAGAAACAGTTGTCGGTAGCATGGCCTGTCTGCTGGTGGTACGCACAGTACAGAGCAGCATCATGAGTAGCAGGGAGATTCTTCGGTAGGGGTCGCGGCTCCAGGGGTGTAAGGTGCCCCTTTTTAGCCAAAATCAAAAGTGCCCTAGACAAAGGCATGTAGAGAGGATGGAAGACCCTGCGCCCTCGGGGCAGGTACTTTGGAGCCTGAGTACTCTTGCCAGATGCACTAGCGAACGGATTGGCAGGTGCGGCCTTGGATTTCTGATCCTTTCCGGATGCGAGGTTGGGAGCAGGAAGAACTATTTTGGCATGACGGGGCCTATCCCGATTCTCTGATTGACTGGAACTGCCCTCAGGCGGGGTGGGGAAAGCATCCTCCACAGCTTTTGTCACAATTGCGGATATCTGTTGCTTGTTCATTCCCCCGGCTTTCAAAGCCTCTACTGCCCACAGCAGTTGTTCGATAGGGTCGGCATTTGCCTTCATCTTGCCTTTGTCTCTAGCCTCAGCCTGATCTAGGGTTTGAGTTGGTACGTCATTGCCATAACTGGAGGCCATCTCCGGTTGGCTGAGTTCAATTACAATCCGTCCCAATAGCGGGGGCTCCTGGGATACAAAGCCTCCGGCATATGGTGCGGCTGGTGGCAAGGTAGACATCCCGTTGGCGAGATCCGCCACGGATCTTTGAAGATCACCTATCATTCCCATTAGTTCAAATGTAGTAGGCTCACGAGCCTGATATAGCTGAGGGGCCCAGACTGGGTGTGCAACCGGCGATCTAGGTGGATGTGGCATATCAACAGTAGTCTCACTGTGTAGAGTGATTCCTTGATCCAACGCGGCCGTCATGACCGTGACCTCTTCTGGGTTCTGCGTCATACTAAGTCCTGCTGCGGCAAGGAGAAGACACTAGCTGTTTTGGACCAACTCTCTGAATCTCGGAACTGAAACAGAAAACAAGCAGTATTTCAGCCCCAAACAGATCAAATACAGGTGTAGCCGATCAACTGTACTCTACGACTGATCACTGTTCCCCAGAATCACTGTTCAAAACTGAACTGATACCCGCAGACATAACTGATTCTCAGCAACACTGATACTAGTGCCCTCGGGCCTGATGCTCAAACTTTGCAAGCTGATACATGCGTTTCCTGCAGAGATACACTCTAAAAGCACGTAGCAGGTAAAAGAGAGCCAATACACCCCTATGTTGGGGTAGGGTTTCCCTGTCCTATTTTGTCAGGAGCTAGGGTTTCACTACGCACGCAGCGGTTTCAAACAACCTATATCGGGTAAGCAACCTGTCCTAGTTTGGAATGGTCACTATGGATTTCGATATGCACTAGGTCGAATGGTCAAAGAGGGTGCCCCGGTAAAACCGGGGTTTGTGTTCCCATACTGGCAGAGCCCGTAACCGGTCAGCCTTATGGACATGCCTTGACAAGACAAGCCTCCAGCAAACCGCTCAGGAATAGCAGATGGCCAACACGGTGTCCTAGGCGCACCAATGCACATGCAATGCAAAGAAACACATAAATGAAATCGAAACAAGATATCACGAGTTCGAGTCAAGCTCTCTAAAAATCCCCAACAGAGTCGCCAGAAACTGTAGACGCGCCCTTGGGCCTCACTCTACAGTTCGGACTCGATTTGTGTCACGGTTCTTAATCTGAACCAAAGAGTCCAAATCCGGCAAATCGTTTTGAGAAAAACAGATTTTTTGAAAAGTAGTGCCAAACATGGACTGCTTTGCCAGATACAGAGTCGCCACCTAAATATTTTTAAAAGGGAAATTTAGGAAACCCTGACTCGGTGCCGAAGGCCACGTGTCCGTCATCACCAAAGTTGTCTTGGCTCGGGAGCTTGGGTACGATCGGGGAAGGTCAGCTATGAGCACCCCCTCTCGCCCGGTCCGAAGACCGGCCTCTACTAACCGTGATATCCGATTTTGAAAATGTTATGTGCTCTTATTCCGGTTATTAGCCTAGAATTACTATGTTATGCGCACAGCAAACAAGTATAGACTAGATCGCCTAATTTGGAAACAAGCATTGCATATCCGTTCGTTTTGAAAGCGTTTCGGAATTTGCTACTCGCAAGTAGGCTAAAACACGGATTTCAACGAGTCTTTCCAACTCAAGCAATCCAACCTCCACCCATAGGCATTCAAACAGTTTATCTCATATAAGCACTTAGCCACATGGTAAGCATACTGTCATGGCAACATTCACACGCATGCGATATGCTAAAGCGTAAATACTTACATCGTAGTCCGTGCCAAAACAATAAACTAGTTAGCAAACATGCATGTCCTAGTTCATGGCAAGTGGCTAATGCAACACATATAGAGATGCAGTTTAGGATAGGCTCGGCTAACCCTAAAATGGCATGTGAAATGCAATCATTCGGTGCACGTATTCAAGTTAGATTTGAAGATACAATGCGGTTTGTATGATGTATCGAGCCCGGTGCATGTAAGACAAATGCATGGATGCACGCATGCATTGCATAAGGTATGCTAAAATAAACGTGCCCTAATTTACCATCATAAGCAGGTAAATAAAAGGGAAGAAAGAAGTGGGGGTTGGAAGACATGCACACCACTCACCCACACTTATTACATATTTGCCCTCACTCGGAGGGACCGAATAAATAATACAAATTAATTAACTACACAAGCTAATTAAATATTACAAATTAACTAAATTAACGAATTAATTAATCTAAGAAAAACCAGTAAACCGCCTCGGGGCGAGGGCTTAATGCATGCACGCTCGGATTCCGCTCGGAATTGCACTGCCATGCCTAGCCTGCCTCTATTTTCCCTGCTTTGTTCCTCTGAAAACTTCCAAAGTCTCAGGGATGCGTCTCTGGACACTGGAGAATCCCACCGGCTGGAGGAAATGAACACCGGCACTAGGATGTGGCCCATCGGCACAAAATATATCCACCGGCCATCCATTGAATGCCGGTCGGCACTGAATACTGCCGGCCGGCAATAAATTCCTGCAGAACCTGCAACTCACAGCAGCAGAGGACAGAACCTGGCATGGCAATGCTATTCAAGCTATGTATGCACCAAACACATTCCTTATCATGTTTGTGACTCAAAGGAGGATGTGCCTCGATTCTCGGGCCACCAATCACACATTTTCATGCATGATGGCCCAAAGAATCAAGTGTGCAATTTTCATGTCAAATGAAATGCAAACTAAACACTCAAAGAACCCAATCCCCATCACCAAATCAAGGGACAAGGCATGCATGCAAGATGTGTTGCAACCTAATCATGTTAACTAGGGATGCAACATGAGCATGTGAACAAACAATGCAAGCATACAAGCATGAACATGGACAATGTACAAACATGTAAGGTAAGCATACAACTAAGCAAATGATGGTCTTATACATGAATTAGGCAACTCCAATTAGGCCTAAAATCAGTGGCCAAAATGCTAAAATATGAGGGCCAAACACATATACACACATGCACATGCTAAGGCACCAACTTAAGCATTGAACAAACAACCTTTAAGCACACTTAAAAGAAGTTAAACACGGACAATTAGCACGCAATATGAGCTCTAAAAAAACATGTTAGGATATGGTGCCAAACCAACCCAAATGAGACAAGCATAAGCATGCAAGTATGGCCCAAGTGCTCAAGGCTAGTCAAAGGGCATTGAACTACACTTGACAAGACTTAACATGGAAAGTATTAAGCAACTAAAATCAGAGTTTTAGCACACAAAATCAAGCCCAAAGGACCACTTAGATGGCACCTAAATGGTTTGAATTCAAAGGCATGCATAATGGTCAAAACATAAGGCACACAACACATGCTCTCAAAGCAATAAAGAGGCAACTAAGGCAGACATATGAGCATGCCAAAGGGACTGAAATTATATGTTGGGTGGTTCCAAACCACCAAAATGATGCAATCAAGGCATGCTACACATTCACATACTTGAGGCCTACAAGCCCGACAAGCCATAAATGCAAAGGAGCTATACTAAGCATGCCGAAATCAATCCAAGAAATTATGGACAGACCTAAAGCATGGCGAAATAAGCACAAAACATTCATAAGACTAAGCCTATAACATGCTCAAACAAAGGCTAACAACCTAAGGCATATTAAGGGATCAAGGGGGCATTACATGGCAACTATACTAAACATGCATGGAGTACCAAAACCAACTTAATACAAAGTTATAACATGGCAATATAGGCATAAAATACAGCCATGGCATGCTCAACACACACTTGAACAAAGACCTCCTTAAGAGACCAAAAATGGTCCCTTTCAAGGACAACAAGGAGAGGGGGTGGCCCTCCCCTTTTGGAGACTTCAAGGCACCATCTCCACCACTGAAATCCCTCAAGATTTCAGTGGCGAAGAGGCCCAAACACCGAAGTCTCGAAACTTGCACAAAATAGCACAAAATGAGGGCCTTTCAAGGCCTAAGGGTGGTCAAACACGCCCAAACCACAAAACACTCTTAATAAACAATCAAGAGGGCTTAAAAATAGAACTTTTTTATGTTATACACTAAACACAAAAACAGCTCTAAGATAGGTAGAAATAGGATGCAAAAATGGGGAATAAAAGGCTAGTTTCTTACCCTTGTTGACCACCTTCACAAATGTTGATGTTGTTGCCTCCTTGAGCTTAAATCCAATCAAAAATAGCAAGAACAAGCCCTTGGAACCTCAGTAGCCAAAGGAAGGTGAAGCACTAGGTGCTTGTGTGCAATAGTGAGACAAAACACACACACTAAGCTTAAGGGAGAGAGAGAGATATAGGATAGATACACAAACCCTAACCTAAAACCAGAGCTCTCTCTGAGTTGTTCCCTCTCTAAAATGTCTAACCTTTTAAGCCAAGAGAAGAGACCCCTCTCTTATAGGCAACCAAGTTGTAAAGCTTATACAACAAGCTTCCAAGGAGGGCATCCCTCCATACACGTGTATGGAGGGGAACCAAATGCCAAACAGCTGTCTCAAAATATCTCCAAAAGCAGCTGAACAGTAGTCGGCTAGCCAAAAATGTCATTTTGACAAAATTGAGTGCCGACCGGCAACAAGAAGTGCCGACCGGCAATATATATTGCCGGTGGCAACAAAAACCAGCCGGTGGCCTCTAGCTAGTGCCGGTGGTGTGTGGGGATGCCTCACAAGGCATTCCCTGCCCCTCCAAGGCAAAACACAAGTGTTTGGTGCAAAACCAGACACAAAACGGTTGAGTTCAGAGATCCTGAGACAAGGCGCGTAGCCGAGACCTCCGGGAACTTCAAACAAACACAAACATGGATAATTACCGAGTGTTCAAACGGTGACGTCCAAGTCTTGAGGATGGTCAAAAATGGGGTGTCTACAGTTGCCCCTCTTTGACAGGACTCGAAAGTCATAACAATGACGGGAGTGAATGTCAAAGCCTAGAGACGACCCATTTTTGACAAGGCCGAAGACTTGGACAGACATGCAAGACAAACAAGGTATGCGCCCGAAGGCAAGGGCAAAATGCAACTGAAAATGCAAGAAGCCAAGCATAACTTATGATCATGCAAAGAAAGCTGTAACAAAGCACACATGCAACAGTTATAAGCTAGCATACACCAGGCTACACTACAATGCAGAAAGGATGTGAGAGAATTATACAATTCTCAATACATCTCACTCGGAGGATACAATACCTGTGCGGCTCGTCCGGTTGCACCGGCCTCAAATGAACCGTACATACAATATCGTGCCTGAAAAGAAAACAAACTTAACAGGTACAATGTCGTTAGCAACATGCATGACAATGCAATCGAAAGTGCGTGACAACGCAAGTCGTGCATAGAGAAATGGTAGGATTGAACACATGTAAGTAAAGCAATGCACGCATGCACGCAATGTGTATATGAAGGAACTTGAACACATATCAGTAAAGCAATGCACACGTGCACGCAATGTGTATAAAAGGAAACTTGAACACATATAAGTAAAGCAATGCACACGTGCACGCAATGTGTATAAAAAGGAACTTGAACACATGTGAGTAAAGCAATGCATGCATGCACGCAATGTGTATAAAAAGGAACTTGAACACAAGTCAGTAAAGCAATGCACACGTGCACGCAATGTGTATAAAAAGGAACTTGAACACATGTAAGTAAAGCAATGCACACGTGCACGCAATGTGTATATAAAGGAACTTGAACACATGTAAGTAAAGCAATGCACACGTGCACGCAATGTGTATATAAAGGAACTTGAACACATGTAAGTAAAGCAATGCACACGTGCACGCAATGTGTATAAAAAGAAACTTGAACACATATAAGTAAAGCAATGCACACGTGCACGCAATGTGTATAAAAAGAAACTTGAACACATGTAAGTAAAGCAATGCACACGTGCACGCAATGTGTATAAAAAGGAAGATGTAAGACAATGCAAATGAGGCACGTATGCTGATGCAAATGAGGAGGCACACGTGCCGATGAAAATGGGGACCACGTGCCAATGAAAAATGGGGAGGCACACGTGCCTATGGGAATGAGGAGGCACACGTGCCAATGGGAATGAGGAGGCACACGTGCCAATGCGAATGAGGCACACGTGCCGATGAAGATGAGGCACACGTGCCAATGAAAAATGGGGAGGCACACGTGCCAACGAGAACGAGGCACACGTGCTGATGAAGATGAGGCACACGTGCCAATGAAAAATGGGGAGGCACACGTGCCTATGCAAAATGAGGAGGCACACGTGCCAATGGAAATGATAAACGATGCAAGTGCGACACGCATGCCACACGGAATGGAAAATGATGCAAACGATGCAAATGAAACAAATGAGACACGCATGCCTCATAAGAATGGAAAATGATGTAAGTGTGACACACATGCCACAGGGAATGTAAAACAACGCAAGTGTGACACGCATGCCACACGAAATGTAAAACAACGCAAATGTGACACGTATGCCACACGAAATGTAAAACAATGCTAGTGTGACACGCATGCCACACGAAATGTAAAACAACGCAAATGAACTCGTGTGCGCGACAATGCACGTTCTTTCTTTTTGAAATGCATGATAATGCAAAACAAGGAGATGCACGACAACACGAATGATGTGCGAGGCGATGTATGTATTGAGGTGCATGACGATGCATGACAATGCTTGTAATAAAATGCATGAGGGATGTGCATGACGGCGCGACGCGACGCACCAGACAACATGATGAATGCATGCAACGCACGCGGGGCAACTTTTGAATCTTGTAAAAGGCAAAAGGATACAAAAGGATACAACATTGCATGAATTTGAGTGCCACGCACAGAAGACACGGTCCGAGGCCAAAACGGAGGCCGGTTGAGCGTCGGAGATACACTTTCTTGCACTTTCTTGGGCCATGAAGACCAGCAACCACTCATATTGCCTAAACAAGGCTGTGGGAACACCACCGGCCGGGACAGGAGGCCACCGGCTGTCCACCGGCTGCAAATAAATTCCATCGGCACAATATTATGCCAGCCGGCACAAAATGTTGCCGACCGGCAAAAATTTGCTGAGTCGGGGCAGATTTGACTTTTCACCCCGGGTCTTTTAAAATAGGGTTTCTAAACCCTATTTTCTTATTCCTCTTCCGCCGAAAACCATCTCTCTCTCTCTAGAGCCTTTTTCTCTCCTTTTTTCTCCGTTTCCTTGGATTCTTGCGCCATTTTCTAAAAATAAACAAAAAATAAACAAAAATCAGTTTATAAATATAAACTGAAAATGTAAACGTTACCAAACGCACCCTTAAAGTCTGCGTTTGTCTTACGGACTGAATTGGAGTCTCATTAAACGTCACCGTTTTATTTTTTTTTTTAATAATGTTTTTGTCTTGAAAATTGAATTAATGTAGTGTAGGATTCAAGTATAAAATAAATTTGAACCACAAATTAATATTTTTGGATGAAATTTGAATAAAATTTCTAAAATCGTAGCATTACTGATTCTTTTTTGAATAAACTACCAATAGGTCCTAATAGTTGGACCTAATTCCTATCAAGTCCTATTGAAAATAAATCTTGGTAAAATTGTTGCTAAAAATAATTTTTTTGTGATAATTTTTTATATATGTCGCTAAAAATTGATAATTAGTGATTTTTTTGGTCATAATTTTTATAAATTGTCGCTAAAACTTACAATTAGTGACATTTTTTTATGACAAATTTTTCCCACAAGACCTATTAGACAATAAGTCCACTTATTAGAACCTACACGTAAGTACCCATTCTTTTTTTCCCTAGGCTATGTATTCCTCCACAAACGATTCTATAGTTGAATTCTCTAATTAACTTGTTTAGTCTTATAATTTATTTAAAACGGACTAGCAGTTGCCACACGCGATGCGTGTGCTATTCAAATAAATAAAAATAAAATAAAAAACTTATTATATATTGTGTGCTAGTCAAGTGGTACGAGTCTTATTCATTTAATATAAGTCTAAGATTTAAATCCTCTCCACTCATCTATCTAATTTTTTTTTTAAAATTTTAAATAAAAAAAAGTGGACACTTGGCAGCACAAAAACAAAGCTTCAGGATACCATAAAAGGTGTGCACTTTATAATAGTACTAGCGGTTTGCCACACGCGATGCGTGTGCAATTCAAATAAATAAAAATAAAATAAAATATGTATTGTATATTGTGTGCTAGTTAAGTGGTAAGAGTCTTAGGCTCTGTTTGGTAGGGCTTATTTCCAGCTTATTTCAGCTTTTAGCTTAATTTAAGTTATTTTAATTTGTTTGGTTCAGCTTAACAATACAGATTATAACTTTTTGTAAGTCAAAAATCAACTTATTCTTTGAGTGAGGGAGGAAAAACTTAATTTATAAGTCAAAAATCAACTTAAGCGGGCAGCTGAGATATGAGGGGTAAAATAACTAAAATACCACGCACAATTTCAAATTATCATAAGTGTGCCACGTATATAAACCAAAACACACTCATTTTTGTCCCTCACACGAGCCAAAGAGGCGATTTCCGGTGAAGGGGATTTCCGGCGACGGGGTGATTTCTGGTTCTCTCTCTTTCTCTTTCTCTCTCTCTCTCTCTCTCTCTCTCTCTCTCTCTCTCACTCTCTCACGAACCAGAAGGGCAAATCCCTAGCTCGCCATCGATGAACTAGAGCTCGCCATCGACGGCGTGACGATCGAACAATGACAAACCAGAGATTGCAATCGGCAACCCTAACCACACCGATCGCGATCGCAGGAGATCTCTCTCTCCGGCGTCGTGATCTGAAACCCTAGCGCCCCATCCTCCGTCGCGATCAATCGCAGCAGATCCCTTCAATGCCGCCGTGATCTCCCTTCCTCCGTCGCAATCTCCCTTCCGCCGTCACAATCTCAAACCCTAGCGCCCCGTTGCCACTGTGCCCACTGCCAGACTGCCGGAGAAGAAGGGTTGTTAGTGTTTTTTTAATAATAATAATAATAATAATAATAATAATAATAATAATAATAATAATAATAATAATAAATTTTATATTAATTAATACTAAAAATTGTTTTTTTATTAAGCCATTAATGAAATAAATTTTATATTAATTTATACTAATTAATAATTAAATTATAAAATATTAATAAATTGGTATATTTTGTAACTAATTAAGCCATTACATTTTAGTATTAATTGAGACTAATTAAGCCATTACATTTTTAGTATTATTAAAAGAAACATGGAAATGTATCAATTTTTAAGAAAAGAAAATTATTAAGAAAAAAAATTAAGCCATTAATAATAAAAGAAAAAAAAATGTATCAATTTTTAATTGAAAAAAAAAATTACATTTTTATATCATTGAGACACATTAAGAAAAGAAAAAAATAAAATAAAAAAATAATAAATATTAATATTAATATTAATTGATACTAATTATTAATATTAATTAGTATTTAGACAACTATTTCTTTGAATATTTAGACAACTATTATGAAAAGGTTAATATAATCACAAAACATAAATGGAAAACTTCTCCTAATACAATGTTTAGCTCTAGTCATCATCCTTTATCTAATATTATTATTGAACATCAAGGATCTGAAGTCCCAGCCTCTCCTTTTAAGTTGCCTGGCACTGACCCTGAAATTAAAAAAGTTATTGAATAAAATAATTATACTAATCAATGTTTAAAAACAATTGGTAAACAATTAGATAAACTATAAACTAATTTAGATGATTATTCTGCTAACACTACATCCACTAAACAATCTTTAGATCAACCTTTGATTAACTTACCCAGTAATCGTTCTAAAAGAAATAGTTTAGTCACTCAAGATACTTCTACTGTTAAAGCTATAGAACAACTATTCACTAAATTAACTACTTCGGAACATGCTTCACCATCTAAGGAAAAAGGTCTTACTATCCTAAACCAACCTTTAGACAAGGCTTCTACTCAATCAGAAACTGATACAACTGATAATGAAATTAATCAATTAGCTCAACAATTTCAATCTTCTAATCTTAATAAACTCCACTATCTTAAACCTCAACCGAATACTCTTACTAAAAATTGGTATTCTCGACCTACTCCACCTGACCTCCAATATGAAGAAACTAATCTTTCTAATCAATTTTCTGTATCTGTTAAAAAATTATACGAATGGAATATTGATGGTCTTAGTGAAGATCAAATACTTCAAAAATTAAATCACTTATCTATGGTTGCAAATAGTTATCTTACTAACTACCCTGATTACTCTCAACCTAAAATTACTTCTTTAATTACCTCTGGTTTTACCGGTATGCTCAAATCTTGGTGGGAAAAATACCTTACTGAAGATCAAAGAGAATCAATCTTACATGCTAATCAAAAAGATGAAAATAATTTACCAATCTTTGATGAAACTATTGGTTATTACAAACCTGATGGTGTTAACACATTAATCTATACCATAGTTAGACATTTCATAGGTACTCCTACTAATATATATTCACACATACATGATCAACTTAGTAACCTTACTTGTCCAAAATTAAGTGATTTTAGATGGTATAAAGATGCATTTACCTCTAGAGTTATGTTAAGAGAAGATTGTACTAAATCTTTTTTGAAAGAAAAATTTATTAACGGATTACCTAGTTTGTTTGCTCACAAAATTAGAGATGTTCTTAGTCAACCTACTGGTATCATTGAATATGACACTTTAACTTATGGTGATATTATTAGCACTATTCAA
The DNA here is from genome assembly GCA_036172215.1 of Camellia granthamiana. NCBI lineage: Eukaryota > Viridiplantae > Streptophyta > Magnoliopsida > Ericales > Theaceae > Camellia > Camellia granthamiana. The sequence continues at coordinate 101,329,804 of CM069904.1, read as the reverse complement.
AAAGAAGGATTAAGAATGTGTATTGATCTTAAACTCAGTCACAAAGCTACTAAAGATAAACATAAGGCTAAATATGAATTAGGTAATTTTTGTGAACAATATGGTTTACTTCCTGTTGCACCTTCCCGTAGGAAAACACATAAAAAATATAGTAAATGCCATTACAAATATTCAAACAAGTATAAAAAGAATTATTCACCTTCTAAATCAAATGATAAATTCTATACTAAACCTAAAAAGAAATATTACAAGAAATCACATCCAAAAGCTAAATCTAATAAAGATATTACTTATTACAACTGTGGTCAAAAAGGTTATTATTCTAATAAATGTAAAGAAAAACAAAAATTAAAAGATAAAGTTAATCAACTTTAAATTAATGATGAATCCAAAAACCAATTATTTGAAATCTTTCAATTAAATCAATTTGTTAGTAATTCCTCTTCTGATAATTCTAATACTTCATCTAATTACAATTCACCTAGTGAAGATTCTGATAATAATATAGAATTAGGATGTAATGATGTTTGTTGTAAACCTGTTAAACAAATGACTGTTCTTACTAAACAAAATCAAGAAGAAACTGCTCTTATTGAATTAATTAGTAGACTTGAAGATTCTGAATTAAAAAAGAAATATACTGATAAATTAAAATCTTTGTTGATCAATACTAATTGTAAACCTAAGTTTGATAGGCCTATTATTAGTCTATCTAAAACTTTAGAAAGATTTAAAAATAAACACAAAGAAGTTACCTTACAAGATTTACAACAAGAAATTAATCAGATTAAACAAACAATTAAAGATTTACAAAATAAAGATCAACATTTAGAAGATGAAATTATTACATTAAAACTTAATAAAAATTTAGATAATTTCCACACCAATAATGTTTCTCCTAATGAATCTGAACATGAATCTGATGAACCTAGTAACCCTGATAATCTTTTATTTGATAATCGATCACATCAATCTCAATCTCATAATCATGAAGATAATAGATTAAATCTCCTTAATAAAATTCATATTCAAAAATGGTATTCTAAAATTAAAATAGTTATTAATAATTTTGAATTAGATGTTATCGCTTTAATTGATACTGGTGCCGATCTTAATTGTATTCAAGAAGGATTACTCCCTACTAAATATTATGAAAAATGTCGTGAAAAATTAACTTCTGCTAATGATAGTAAAATGCATATTAAATATAAAATACCTAAAGTTCATATATGTCAAAATAATGTTTGCTTTAAAACTTCCTTTGTTTTGGTTAAAAATATGACTGATAAAGTTATTTTAGGAACACCATTTATATTTTTACTATATCCATTTACCACCTCTAGTGAAGGAATAACTACTCATGTTTTAGGTCAACCTGTTACTTTTAAATTCTTATCTCCTCCTGAAATATTAGAATTAAATCAATTAAAAGATTGTTCTATTTCTCAAACGATTAATCGATTAACTCGTCATTTAAGATTTCTTAAAGAAGAAATTAATTACAAAAGAATTGATCAACAATTAACTAATCCAGTTATTATTTCTCAAATTAATGAATTTAAATTAAAATTAGAAACTACTGTTTGTTCTACTTTACCTACTGCATTTTGGCATAGGAAAAAACATGTAGTCACATTACCATATATTAAGAATTTTCATGAAAGTCAAATTCCTACTAAATCTAGACCTATTCAAATGAATCATGAATTACTTGAAATGTGTAAAAAAGAAATCAATGAACTATTAAAAAATCAAATAATTAGTCCAAGCAAATCACCTTGGTCATGTCCTGCTTTTTATGTGAATAAAAATGCTGAATTAGAACGAGGTGTCCCTCACTTAGTCATCAATTATAAACCATTAAATAAAGTTTTAGAATGGATTCGATATCCTATTCCTAATAAAAAAGATTTGATTAAAAGACTTAGTCAAGTTGTTATTTTTAGTAAATTTGATTTAAAAAGTGGTTTTTGGCAAATACAAATTCATCCTAAAGATAGATATAAAACTGCTTTTACTACATTTTTTGGTCACTATGAATGGAATGTCATGCCATTTGGGTAAAAAAATGCTCCTAGTGAATTTCAACATATAATGAATGATATTTTCAATCCATTTAATATTTTTCCATAGTTTATATAGATGATATTCTTATTTTTTTCAAAATCAATTAGTGAACACTGGAAACATCTTACTGCATTCTTTTATACCATTAAGAGTCATGGTCTAGTCATTTCTGCTCCTAAGATTAAATTGTTCCAAACCAAAGTCAGATTTTTAGGTTATGATATTCACCAGAATACTATTTTACCTATTAGTCGTTCCATTGAATTTGCGTCTAAATTCCCTGATGAAATCTTAGATAAAACTCAGCTACAACGTTTTTTAGGATCACTGAATTATATTATTGAATTTTACAAAGACCTTAGGAAAACTTGTCAACCCCTGTTTGATTGGTTAAAAGACAATCCTCCTCCTTGGTTTTCTACTCATACTGCTATTGTTAAACAGGTTAAACAATATGTCAAGTCTCTTCCTTGTCTTGATATTCTTACTGAAAATTCATTCAAAATTATTCAAACTGATGCCTCTGATATCGGTTATGGCGGCATCCTTCTCCAGCAAATTACTTCTCAATCATCTGAACAAATTGTTCGTTATCATTCTGGTGTCTGGAATAAAGCACAAAAGAATTATAGTACTATTAAAAAAGAAATTTTATCTACTGTTTTATGTATTAATAAATTTCAAGATGATATTTTAAATCAAAAATTTTTACTTCGTGTTGATTGCAAATCTGCTAAATATGTTTTAGAAAAAGATGTTCAAAATCTTGTTAGTAAGCAAAATTTTGCCCGTTGGCAATCTATTTTAAGTATTTTCGATTTTACTATTGAATATATACCTGGTTGTCAAAATTCCATTCCTGATTTCCTTACTTGGGAATTTTTACAAGGGGGATAGGGATGGCCACTCCATTTATTGCTTACCATAAAACCCAAATTACCCATTACCGTGATCTGATTCACCAAACTACTTATCGCATTACCCGGATAAAATTAGCCAAAAAAACTACTAAACGTGCTCAATACATTCAGTACCACCAAATTCAAGCTCGTCGCCATTTACTTGCTGATTATTACAACTGTTTGAATTTTCATCAAACTTATTTAGATCTCCTTAGTGGTTGCTAATCTTTATTGCTAACCTTTGTTTCTTTTTAAACAGATGTCTCGCCCAAGGCCCCCTTCTAAAGCCTTGGTCCCAACTAGTCAACCTTTTATTCCTCCTTTGGAGTTAGTCACCCAATACCATCCTATTGAAATGATTAACCGTTACCAAGTTCTTGGTAATATTCCTCGACCCAGTTTCACATCTGTTTTGGCCACTGATCCTTTTGCTTCATCCAACCAAACAGTTACTCCATACCCTCCTAATCCTATTAAAACTGCTCGATGTGATTATGTTGACTCAACAACTACTAATCTCTTTTTCAAAGAACCTAGTCACCCAAAGAGTCAATCTGTTAATGATCTGGTTAAAACTTATTTCCCTCCTGGATGGCATTTTGTTCCTCTCCATCCAGAGAAAACAATCACCTTCTATAAAGACATCATGTTCAACCATCAGTCAATTGTGATTAAACCCATTTATGATCGTACTTACACTAGTAAAGTGGTTTACCATTCACTTTATATTCACAATATTGTTTCCTTAGTTGAATGGGGTTCTCCTTATCAACTTCGAGATTTACCTAATCACTCCCTTCAGTATAATTATTATGATTATATTGATGCCTGGTTCAAAGTCCTCCTATATCAAAATGAAACATTTAGTCACTCCTGGTTTCTTCAATTTGATCAAAAGTTTAAGTCCAAAAGTTAAGCCCAAGTCCAAGTCATCCAAAGATGAGCTCCTCCAAAATGGCTCGTCTATTCATGGCCCAAGCCAAGTCAGACTCGGATAACAGCAGTTCAGAAGATGGTTCAGACAGTTCAAACTCTTCTGAAGGTTCAACTACTCAAAATCTATATGGACCTGAGTTCCAAGATGCTCAGGACCCATATGCTTAATTCAATCATTGGATTCTATATAGCTATAATTATCAGCTTCAATCAATACTCATCTTTTGAGAAAAGCTGCTGATATATATATCTATATTGATTCCCTCAGTCACATGCCTCCAAGCAATGAATAATAAAAAAGTCAACTTTACTGTTCACTATTCATCAAAAAGTCAACATTACTATTCATCATTCATCATGATTCATCCCACCGACAAATTCAGCACAGTAAAAGCTTTAGACACTCACCGATAGCAGCAGACAACTCCCATATGCTTCTGATGCTCCTTTCAAGTCAAGACTATTCACTCACAAGGCTCATAGTATTCACTTATAAGGCTAACAGTGGTCTCTTTTGATTATAAAATGGCCTCTTCAATCAAGAATAAGGTAGAGTTAGAAAAATTGAGAGCATTCCTTCCTCAAGAAAATAGCTTTCTCTGTAATTTTATATTTTCAGAAATTATTTTTAGTTTACAAATTATGTATTTTGAAGAACTGCTTGCTTCATTCCAGTAAATAATTGTAAGTTTTATTATTAATGTTTATTTGAAGTTATTGTTAAACTGTTTTCTGTTTATTTTAGTGCTACTTCCTGCTTCCGTTCCCTTTGGTATCAGAGAAAACAATCACCTTCTATAAAGACATCATGTTCAACCATCAGTCAATTGTGATTAAACCCATTTATGATCGTACTTACACTAGTAAAGTGGTTTACCATTCACTTTATATTCACAATATTGTTTCCATCTAATTATTAATCAATTATTAATATTAATTGATACTAATTATTAATATTAATTAAGAAAAGAAAGAAACAAGGAAAAAAAAAAAGAAAATGTATCAATTAAGAAAAGAAAAAATAAATAAAAGAAACAAGGAAAAAAAATTTATTAATATTAATTGATACTAATTAATAATTTTAGTATTAATTGAGACTAATTAAGCCATTACATTTTTATCAAATGTATCAATTTGTATATAAATTGATACTAATTAATACTAATTATGTTAATTGAAAAAAAATGACAAAATTATCATTTTTATATCATATAAGGGAAAAAAGGACAATTATACAAAAAAAAAGAAGCTATTTTACAGCTTATCTACCAAACATACTCTGCTGCTTAAATCCATAATTCCACAGCTGCACCAAATAGATTAACAGCTTATGTTCACAGTTATAAGCTGTAATCTATAATCATTTTCCCACAGCTCTACCAAATAGAGCCTTATTCATTTGACATAAGTCTAAGGTTCAAGTCTCCTTCACTCATCTATCTAATTTTTTTTTTTATATTTTAAATAAAAAAAGTAGATATATGGCAGCATAAGAAACAAAGGCTTCAGGACACCATAAGGGGTGCTGACTTTATAATAGTATAGATAGATAGATTATACAAAAAAAAAAGAAGAAGCTATTTTACAGCTTATCTACCAAACACTACTCTGCTACTTAAATCCATAATCTCACAACTGCACCAAACAGATTAACAGTTTATATTCACAGTTATAAGCTATAATTTATAATCACTTTCTCACAGCTCTACCAAACGGAGCTTTATTCATTTGACATAAGTCTAAGGTTCAAGTCCCCTTCACTCATCTATCTAATTTTTTTTATTTTATTTTAAATAAAAAAAATGGACACATGACAATATAAGAAATAAATGCTTTAGGACACCACAAGGAGTGTTGACTTTATAATAATAGTATAGATAGATAGATAGATAGATGATAAATCTGAAAATGCTATTTTGCATGGAATTCGCTCAACTTTCACAGTTTCGGAAACTTCAATATACGGATAGATAAATTGAAGCAAATGTGCAAGCTCTACAGGCTTATACACTTATTATAAATAAAAAAAAATTAAAAAATGATATATATTTTTAAGGAAAAATTAGACTTTTTGTTAGGATGTGTTGACTATGCACACCTATTTCCAAGGATGTGACTTGATCCCTTAACCACTTCGACAGAGGCACCACTTTTACCGCTACGCCCCCTTTGGTTCGGGATAATGTAAATAAATGTATTTTTTAATTTTTTTTTATGAAATATGGGTTAGGTTTAAAGTGATTTGGCAGAGAGATAATGTGACTTAAATAAGATGATATGATAATGACTTTTTAACTTTTTGAAGATACCCCAAACAACGCCTTTGTGTGTTCATCATTGCTAAGGAAACATATATTATTTATATTGTTAGGGATTATTTGAAATGCTCGAAATAAGTGTATTTTTTGACTTTTTATAAAATATGAATTGGATTTGAAGTGATGTGGTAGAGAGGTGATATAACTTAAATAAGATGATATAACTTAATTAGGATAGTGATTTTTTTACTTTTGACTTCTTTAAAGTATGCCAAACCAGGCCTTAATGTACACCCAAGTTCATCAAAAAAAATAAAAATAAATAAATAAATAAAAATAAAAATAAAATTATATGCATATAAATCTACCTAGGTGGATGTTATCATCTCACTTTATTATGTGGTTCTTAATTTCATGGTGGTTCTTAATTTCATAGTGAGAGAATAAATAATGTCTATTTAATTTAATTTATATTTTTTTATGAATTGATGACGCCACTCAATTCGATATATATATTTGCAATTTTGGTGCGTTTTGTTTTGTTTTGTTTTTTTTTTTTTAATATAAGTTTTCCTTTCATTTTTCTTTTTTATTGGTGTGAGTGCTGCTATTGATTAGTTTTTTATTTGAGCACACCTGTCAAAATTACATTAATTTAAGAATAATTAACAAAAATAATAAGGGAAAATTATATAAAATAAATAAATCTCCAAATTTGGTATTTGTAACAAAATAAATTATAAATTATAAATTTTATTAATTTAAATTTAAATTTTTTTTATTTGTTTTTAATTTAAACTATTGACTTACTTTCGTTAGGTAAATTGTCAGAAAATGATATTTTAGACATTTTATGTATATCTATATTGAGTTTAATGACTAAAATAAAATAAAATAAAAAATTGTGAGTTTTACCCAACAAAAATAGATGAATGGTTTGAGATTAAAAACAAATCAAAATTTTAAAATTTAAATTGATAAAATTAAAAACTCATAATTTATTTTATTACAAGGATCACTCTTTGAGAATTTTTTTTTATAATTTCTTCAGACAAATCAATACAAAAAAATCATAAAACCCTTAAAAAATTACTATTAAATTTACTTGCAACGATGTATATTATCACATATTATTTATTGATTTGTCAAAAAATGAACCAATATACTCTAATAACTATCAATGTCAAATAAAATATAATTAATCTCATTTGATTTTTAAAAATATAATACTCAATAAGTAATAAATTTCAACTCATATGAATTTCAAAAATAAAATAAAAAAAATATGCTAGTAGATATTTCTCCTTACTACAATAAATGTCTATGAAGATTGTATGGTTTTATTTTGTTTAGTTTCAAACCAAAGATGAAAAAAAACAAAAAAGGGAAAAAAGGAAGAAGAAGACACTAGGTCGTTTTGCACGCACAGGGTACCATGCTGTGCTCTAAGCACAACAAAAGACTACTCAGTAGTGTTTTGAGAAATTAGTAAAAAGTTAATTTTTTAATTTTTTTGAGATTTTTTTGACATTTTTGTGTTAAAAAAATTGACTTTTTTGTTTTTGTTTTTGGTTGACCTTTTTGTGTAAAAAAACTAAAAAATCAAAAAAACGACCTTTTTTGGGATATTCCAAAAGGTAGTGACAAAAGGGTTGTGTCCTAAATTTGTTTTAATTAATTTTTTTTTTAAATAATGATTATTTTGAGAAGATGGTTATAACCAATTTTTTAATTAAAAACTGATTATAATCAATTTTTTGTGAGAGAGAGAAGTGGTAACCCACTTTTCAAAAGAAGGCTAAGTTAAAAAAAATTTAAAAATTACTAAAAAAAAACATACATCTCAATCATTCAAATTTTTTCATACAACTAAAAAGTCATTTTCAAACACTTCTTTCATCTCATTGAAAAAAAAAAAAAAAAAAAAAGAAATCCCTAAAATAGTCAAATCCCAGACGCAACCAATTCCGTTGGTTCAATTTTCTAAATTTTGATTGAAAAACCTATCAATTCTTCAGACTCTCTCACATCAACATTTGACATTTATGACCCTAGAATGGTTACATATACATAATTGGCACACAGAAATATATCAAGAAATTTATTACATTGTTAACATTGATTCCAAGCCATGGGTTGAATCTGAATCATAGAATGAATTTCTTAACATTTTTCTATACATCAATTCTATGCATATATTTTTACTGTTATGACTTAGTGCTATTAACTACAACTTGTAACTAAAAAAAAAAAAAAAAAAGGTAAATTACCACTATATCCTAATAGTTTGGACTTAGTTCCCATCAAATCCTATTAAAAATAAGTTTTGATAAAATTATCGCTAAAAATAATTTTTTTGTGATAATTTTTTACATACATAACTAAAAATTGATAATTAGTGACTTTTTTTTGTCATGATTTTTATAAATTGTTTCTAAAACGTACAATTAGTGACTTTTTGTATGACAACTTTTTCTATAAAACTTATTAGGCCTCGTTTGGGAACAGGCTATTTTAGTAACTTTTTGGCTTTTTACGAAAAGATGTGCAGAAAAGTAGAGAGGTGATGTGACTAGTTTTAGTTGGCTTTTTGACTTTTTGGCTAAAATAGCCACTCCCCAAACGAGGCCTAAGTCCACTTATTAGGACCTACACGTAAGCATTAAAAAAAAAAAAAAAAAAAAAAACTATTGCAAATGAAAATGTGCTGATAGAGCTGATGCACACCAATGATCATAAAATAATGTGAAAATGACAATCCTCAAGCTCTACAATATATTTTCAAACATTTTTTGACAACAAACTTAAACACTAAGAATAACAGGAAAATGTGGTTAAATAAAATTAATAAAAAAAACAAGAAAAAAAAAATTGCGTGGACACATGAGGTAGCCGAAACCGAAAGCCCACAATTTTTCGCTTTAGGAAAGAAGAGGAAAAAAATTCTAAGTCGTTGAAAATTCTGCTGCAATTGACCAGTCCGACAGAGACACCACCGTACCACTTTTGTATCTGGCACATATGTGAAAGAAAGATGCTTGAGAGCTCTAGGATAAAAACTCTAAATCATGTACTAATGACATGAAAGTGTGTGGGGTTCAGCCTGATGTGATGTTTTAGCTTGAAATTTTTTTTTTTTTTAGACATGCCAACTCATTAGAGCTCTTTTAGAGCTCTACTTTTAGAGCTCTATAGCATTGTTGATATATGAAAAGCTTGACTATCAACTTTTGTATCTGGCACATAGCGGAGGTTTTGGTTTTTTTATAAATTTTTTTATTTGTACGACATTATTGAAAAAAAAATTTTATTGTGTTTTAGAAGGTAGTTGGATTTTTTTGTAGTTGAATGTTATATTTGTGAGAAAAAAAATAAAATGATTATGAGATTTGATGTGATATTTTGTTTGGATTTATTTTTTTTTGATTTTGTAACCAATTTGCCTTTTAGTAAAAAAAACAAAAAAAAAAACATCAAAAAAATTTGTTCCCAAAAGCGCCATATGAAGAGCTTGACTACCAAAGTGTGGCAGAGACACCACCGTAGCACATACATGAAGAGCTTGACTACCCAAGTGTGACAGAGACACCACCGTGGCACATATATGAAGAGCTTGACTACCCAAGTGTTGGCCATATAAGGTGACAGAGCCCGCCGGAAGTGTGGCAGAGACACCACCGTAGCACATATATGAAGAGCTTGACTACCCAAGTGTGACAGAGACACCACCGTGGCACATATATGAAGAGCTTGACTACCCAAGTGTTGGCCATATAAGGTGACAGAGCCCGCCGGAGAACCAACCTTCATCGCCGAGCAGAACACGTCTTCAACTCGATATGACACTGTCTCCTTCTGGAACGAGCAGACCGTAGATACCATGGCCACCATCAATACTAGTGCTACGGCTTTTCCTGGAAGTGAGGTGAATATATATCTCTATGATTTAAACCCTTTTGAAAAATAGCTCTTGCATATGCACACACCATCACCATGTGAATTGAACGATAACTTAAAGAGGATCCTCTGGAGTCTCTGCATTTTCCTGAAACAAACCTCACTCTCGTCGGTCATGGCGTGTATGAAAAACCTGCCTATCATTTGTCTATCTGAATTTTTTTTTTTTTTTTTGGTAAAATACAAACACACCCTTAAGGTACAAATTGTCCTTTGTAATACATATATGACCAGATGCATATGTAGTTAAGGGACACTTGTTGTTGTACACAGAATCTCTAATTCAAATTGAAATGTACAATGATCTAGTAGATAGGATTTTCTTTTGCTTAAAACAGAAAAAAAGATGTCCCTTTCTTCCAGGTTTTAAAAATTACAAATTCTATTATCATAATTTTTTAATAATAAAATTAATGAAAAAAATAAAATTTCTAATTATACTCCTATATAATAATAAAATTATTTTAATCATTAATTGAAATACATTTATAAAATTATTAAAAATTATTAATTGACTTAATAATTTATTAATAAAAATAGTCCTTTGTTATGTGATAAAAATTTAAAAGTATAAAATATCATTTTCAAAACTATAGAAAGTAATCCGTGTTTTAAATAAATCCTAGAAAATGTATTTACTGTTGCTATCCAGTTAAGTATCACCTTCTGAACAGCGGCTTTTTAAAGGAGAATCTTGTTGATTGAGGTTGGTTTATGTGAACATAAACGCATCAATTGGAACATTATTTGTGGTTGTATTCATGAAATTCATGGAGGATGAAAATGGAGTTGAATGTATAAATATATCTGAATCTATCAATTTGTTTTACTTCTGTTATTGTCAGTGTGACACATTTCTGTTTTGAATCCCAAACAAGATTTCCATGCTCCCAAAGATATAAGTAACGTTGTGCAAAATATTACTAAATTTGCTAAAACCATACTAATACACATCAATCCATACGGCTCTATTTGCTAACCACGAATTAAATTTTAAAATTTATAATTTGCCTTCGAAATCGCTCCGCTCTGCTATAGTTAATATATATATATATTTTAACCTCTAATGAAATATCAAACTAAAAATCAGTATGAGAGAGATTTAAAATGTGAAATTTATTACAAATTAATAGTTATATATAAGAAACATATTATGTAAAATTACTTTGTGTTATATATATGAAAAATATTTTGTAAATTAGTGTTATATATTATGCATATGTTTAATAATTGATTACAATATTCTTCAATCTATCAATCCACTCAAAACCGGCCAAATCACAATCCGCCAATCCGCCATTCGATTTATAATTTTATTCTTAAACTACCCAAATTGCACCACACACCCCTAGATATAAGAGAACCAAATAACATTGATGGTATATTGTGTCATTAGGGTGGTACTTCTATTGTTTTGCTTAGGAGACGCACACAAAAAAAAGGAAACAATTTCATTGCAGCGTATTTTGTGTAAAAAAATTACAGATAAGTGTTAAACTTTATATACATTAATAATTATAATTATAATTTTTTATGAATCTATAATAATTTTTTGAAGACCCAAAAAGGGCACAACTTCTCCTATCGTCACCAGAATAATGTTTGGTTGGCCAGCTAACTAATCTCTCTTCCTCTTCCTCTTCCTCCTCCTCCTCCCGCGCCACCACCCCATTCTCTTCTTCTTCTTATTTGACACAAAATAACTATTAACGACCAATAATAAAACCTTGTAATAGATAGTGAATTTCACGATAAATTATTCAATAGGTTGGGTATATCACACTGATGTGATGTGCCAAATTAATAAAAATTTTATAGAATGTGATAGTTATTTTTTTGAATTAATAACACATTGAGAAAGTTCTTAAAATTAGTTCATGTATTTTGACTTTTTTCTCTATGTACTATTTTTATTGACCGGACATACTGCTAACTTGGAACTCCAGACTAATAGAATAACTTTCCGAACTTCCAAATTAATTCTATAATTGTAGTGAAATTTTCCATGCCACATGTCAACATCAACCACATGTCAACATCAACCACGATAATACCATTGTGTTGATTTTGTTTTCTTAGGCATTTGTATTTTTTTTTTTTTTTTTCTGATTTTCCATAAAACGAACTAATATGTGACTTGTATTATGCATGGGATAAATATATTATTTTAGAAAAAAAAATGTGAGTTTTTCTCATTTCTGTCTTTCGTAAATACAAATTTTATATATAATTTTAATAATTGTATAAAATTATGAAAAAGGAAGAGTTTAACAAAAAAATAATTTAATAACTTTTCTGATTTTTCAAAGTTCTTAAAATTCATTACTTTTTTTAGATCCAAATAACAAATTTTGTTACCTAATAAGTATTTTGAATTTTTTTTAACTTCAAGATTACAAAAATATAGAATTATAAATAAAAACCTAGAATGTTTGATAAGATGAGGAACAAAAAAGGTTTTGGATCCTTTGTACATCTAATCTAACACCAAGGACAACTTGTTGCCATTTTCTGTTAATTAATTACTAGAAGTAAGGTAGATATTGTTTCCTTACTATGTTTCGTTGTGTAGAAAAAAAATTGGTTGAAGTCTCACCCAGAAATTTTCAACCCAATCGTTAAACAAAAAGGAGGTAAATATTTTGACTTACTGTTTTATTTTATATAAAATATACTTTATTGATACTCAACTAATTTGGTTTTTTTTTTAATTGGAAGGCACTTGTTTTGCTGTGGCGGCACTAACTCTATGCGAAGTAATGTACGCGTTACAATATGGGGAAAAAATACAATTGTCCATTGAGGATATCCTGAACTCCTTCCACAAAGGTCAAGTTAGACAAGTTTTGCAATATGTGTATGAACATGTGGTATCTTTACAGGTAAGTTCTATAAATATGAATCCATTACCAACAGTAGGGTTTTCTCTTTTGCTTACCAACAGTAGGGTTTTCTCTTTTATGTCCAGTCTAAAATTTAGACTGGAGGAGACTGTTTAAATCCGTGAAGCTCATCACAGGTCTCATTTTGATAATCTTAATTATTTATTTTGTTAGGCATTTTGTGTATTTCATTCATAAAAAATATAGGTCAATCCGATAACTACAACTTGTTCAATTTATTATTTTTATCATAAAAAATGTAGGGTAATTACATTAACACCTCTTGGGGTTTATCTTTAATACAAGTACTCCTCACGCTCTGCAAATTACATCGTCCTCCCTAAGATTTAAACTTCCATTATAATTTAATTCTTCCGTAGTCAACCGTTAATTCTTCCATAGTCAACCGTTAAGTCAACTAAAGGAAAAAAATAATATAAGAAATTAATTTTTAAATTGCCTATTTTACCCTTGTTTGTATATATAAAATTGACAAATAATTTACTGTTTAAGTATATATCCCAATTGTGGCCTTTGGTTATGACCTATTATAATGTTAGTTATAACTATTGATTATTATAACATTATTTTAGTTATGATTCAAAAGGCATTCAGTTATGCCTTATACGGTGTTTAATTATAACTATTTTTTTTTTTAAAATTATGATTGAAAAGGATCTAATTATAATACTTGTGATAATTAACAACAAAAGGTTGTGTACCATAACATTACCTAAATGTTTAATAGTATAATAATATATGTATTAATATTAGAATTTTTGTAATTCCTTATAGATTTTCTTTACTCATCTAGTAAATTTTTTATAAAAAAAAAAGTTTTTTTTTTATTTTTAATAAGAGTAAAATAGATATTTTAAAAAAATTAATTTATTATATTCGTTTTTCCGTTAGTTGACTTAATGATTGACTAACAGAATGATTAAATTGTAATGGAAGTTAAAACCTTGTGGAGGGAGATGTAATTTCCAAGTTAGAGTAAAAAACCTGATAAATTAAACAAGTTATAGTTATCAGATCGACTTAATTTTTTTTTTATTTTTTTTATGAATGAAATGCACGAAATATCTAACAAAATGAACGATTCGAATTATTAAAACGAGCCATGATTGACCCCACAGGTCCAAACAGCTCCTCCAGTCCAAAGGGAATCCTACTCGTTCTTTGTTGGATATATCTATAGAATTTTGTTTCAATTTAAAAACACAGGTTGAATTGTTAGTGTGGAGCTCTCTATAACACCATACTAATATTTTTTGCAGATTCCAACAGGTCAAAAGCTTTACATTGATAGCTTCACATACTGCAAAAGAATGAACGAGAATGACGTCTTGAAGGAACTTGATATGCACCCAGTTTGTGGTGTCATACACTCCTCTTCTTGCCTCAAAAGGCTGAAACCTGTAAGTAAATATTTATTAGAAACAATGCAGATGTAATCTAAAGTGAAGTTACAATCTTACTGATCTGGGATTATATGTGTGTTTTCACCTTTTAAGGGAGAAATCTATCAAGGATCCAAATCCTCTGACGGACCCTTGCACCGCATTGCTCATAGTTGGCTATGGGAGCTACAATGGAGTGAACTTTTATCTCGTACGAAATTCTTGGGGTACCACATTGGTGCTCTAATGGATATGGAATGGTACGAAGAGACCTTTTTTTCCGTTTTTTCGTTTTTGAATGGCAATGTATTTGTTAAGTAGCTTAATCAAATTCATTTTACGATAGATGTTGTGCTTCAATTTTGTATCAAGTATAACCGATGATAGACTAGTCAATAATTTTCAACATAACGTATTCACATTTGTCCAAGCGACCCTAACAAGTCTGTTTTCTCTTCCTGTTGTCTACAGAACACCAAACAGCATGTTTGTTTGGTGGGATTGACTAATAGTTTGTTGTTTGCTTCAATTTTTTTTGTATTTGGACTAATAGTTTATTCAGACTATTAATACCAAATCTATTAGACTATTGTATCTCATAAGGGGTTGCGACACAAATCATGGGATAACTCATCCCATGGGATTAAATTACCAAATTACATTGTTGACCCTCTAGTATTAAATATCTTTTTCCTCATGGTATTAATTATTCTTAATAAAATTGTCTCAATTTAAAAATAAAATAATTTTATTTAATTTTTATTGATTTTTATTTATTTAATTTTTTTAAATAATTCTTTATAGATATTTTATTGATATTTTATTTAATTTCATTATTTAAATTTTAATAGATGTTTTATTTAATTTTCATTATTTAATTATTATTATTTTTTAAAATAAATTTATTTAAAATTTTAATTAAAAAAATAGCATATATTTTTATTTTATATTTTATTTATTTTATTTAAAAAAAATTATTTAATTGTGTAAAAAATAAAATAAAATAAAATATTATTTAATCTAGCTAAAAATAATTAAAAATATTAAAGATATGTTTAATATTGTTATTACTTAGTAAATAATTGAAAAAGATACAAATAGTCATTTGAACATTTATCATTCTCCATAATATTCCAAACAAACATATGATTCATATTTTATCCAATCAAATAGTCATTTCCTGAGATCTAATCATTCTTTCTTGACATCTAATCCCATGACTAAACAAATATGGGATACAATATCCTATTCAACCAAATAGTCCCAGGACCTATGAATCTCAGTATTACAATCCCACAAATTCCAATCCTCACTTATCTAGCCTTCTAAACAAGCATGCTGGAACTCTCTAATTAATTTATGAAATTAAAAAACTAAAAAGTTGAGCAAAGGGCGATGCAAGCTTCGCTTTTTCAAAGTTGGCAATTGAAGGTTTCATATAATCTCCCTTGCTAAAATACAATCTCGATTAAGTTTCATTGCATAGTATTGGTCAAAATTATTGGATTGGTAAAGTATAAACAGATCAAAACAGGCTTTCCCCCCAAAAGGAACTAGGCAGACAAGCAGATAACAACATAGATTTGGCAAGTCTGAAGAATATGTCTATTAGAAGCAGATGTACTTCTATTAGAAAGAAATCATGGATTTAAGGAAAGAATTAGGGAAACATCTCTTTTATTTTTATTTTTCCAACAAATTTATTCAAGAATTTAGATTATAAGTTTGGTTTGATATAACTCATTCCAATGATGAGAATCAAATTTTTTCAATTTTTTTAAAATTACTTAACCTATCTCAAAAATCGCTTTTAAACCAATTCAAGTGGAAAAAATTAAATTAAACCATTTCCAATTGTTCATCTTTCAGTCATTTCATCAAACTTAAAAAAATGTTTTGTTGGGAATTTGGTGAAATATTTGCCTCATACCTGATTTGATGAAAACTTGATTTGACACAAGTTTGATGAAAGGATTGAATCTCAATTTTTTTTTTTTCCCTTCCAAATTTGAAGAATTTATTGAAAGATTTGGAAATGCTCTTCATTAGTTTTATCTGTTTGGTTAAAGAAATTATCATAACCCTCTTTCAAGAAATTTTCAAATGCAAACCATTCCCCAATAATTAAAACTTTTTCAACCCGTAATAATTGAGTCAATAATCAATTGCCCAACGAAAACAATTTTTCAAAATTCCAACCAACTAATGAAACAATCCAACAAAATCAATACCCACATAGAGGAAATACCAAAAAGATCAAGTGGATGAGAATGAGATGGAGATAAGATCGGAGAAGAAATGGGGTTTACCTCTGTGGGGATGGATCCAAAGTGTAGGGTTTTCTCATTAGAGGGAAAAAAAGGGTAGCTTTTGGTTTTCAATTGAAATCATGATTTTGATCAAAAAAAAATTTCAAAACTCATAATCAAACACGTAACTCAAAAAGTCAATTCTTTTTTTTTTTTTTTTCAAAACTCATAATCAAATTTTTTTCAAAACTCAATTTTTTATAAAAAAAATTTCAAATTATTTTTTTATTTTGTTCTTTAAAATTATTTTTATTTTTTATTTTTTGAAAAAATATTTTATAAAAAAATATTTTTTATTTTTTCAAAAATATATTTTATTATTTTTTTAAGTATTGGCCAAAATAATTTGTTATAATTTAGACATATATTGGGCGATTCAAAAATTTTTACAATTTAAAAAAATTAAATATTTAAAAAAATAAATAACAACATATTCAAATTTTTTTAAAAAAACATTTAAAAAATAAAATAAATATTCAAAATTAAAAAATAGCTAAAATAAAAATTATATATTTAAAATAAAAAATAATTTTTAAATTTTTTTTAAATATTTAAAAAAATAGAGCACATTGTAGTAAATACAACACATATTTAAAAATAAATAAATATTTACAATAAAAGATATTGTGAAATCATATTTTAGTGTCTGATATTGTTGTTTTATTTGATTTATTATAATAATTTGGTGGCAAAATTTTTAGACGGCAATCTAACTTATTTCCTTATTTTTATTTTATATCTTTTATTTTCACCTCATCATTATTAATATATTTTTTCTACTTTCCATTCT
This sequence comes from Camellia granthamiana, assembly GCA_036172215.1. NCBI lineage: Eukaryota > Viridiplantae > Streptophyta > Magnoliopsida > Ericales > Theaceae > Camellia > Camellia granthamiana. The sequence continues at coordinate 101,312,300 of CM069904.1, read as the reverse complement.
TTAATAAGGACCGACAACGCTATGCTCGCGGTAACCTTCCCCCAACACCCAACCCACCCCCCCCCCCCCCCCCCCCCCCCCCCCCCGGGGGGCCATGTTCTTTCATTTTCAAGATTTTATCCAAAAATTCCATGTGGCTGAAAAGTTGGAGTCACAATTTGGGTCAAAAGCCAGCTTGATATATATATATATATTATATTAGTATATGACGAATTAAATAAATAATTAAAATTAATTTTTAAATTAAATAATAACATAAAATATATATTAGTTGTCATAATTTATTTTCTAATAGGTCCTATGACAATTTTAGAATGAATTAAATTTTAACTATTTTTATTAGAATATATATTGCAATTGTCATAATTTAATTGGTAAAGATGAAAAAAATAGAATAAATTAATATATATATATGATAAAATAAAAATAAATTTCATTTTATAAATTTTTTTACTTTTAGTTTATTCTATGTCAAAATTTGTCATAAAACTTAAACATATATTTTAGAAATAAAACAATATATATTGATAAAATCATTAAAATCGGTCAAAAAAACTAACCAACTCACACAAAAATTAATTAATTTAAATTTTTAAATTTTATTTTTAAAAATTTAAATTGTTTTTAATTGAAATATACACAACACTACAATATTAAATAGGAACATATGTTTACTTTATATAGCTGAAACAACTCAACTTTTTCCTTCTTTTCCTAATATGAGATCTGTATATGAGAGGGTAATTTATGTAAAAAATCGGGCCGAGCTGGGCAATGGGTCATTATGGCCCACGATACGAAGGGGCTGAGTAAAAAGGCCTTAAAGTTAGTCCGGTCTCGGAAGGTCTTACAGATTAGACCGGTCCAAAGAGGGCTTGAAGTTACTCCGGTCCCAAAGAGCTTACGGCAAGCTCGGTCGTCACACACAAAGTTATCCCGGTCGGGACTACGTTAGTTGGTTATATCCCGGTCAAGACATACCATGGTTTAGCACTAGGAGAACCAAGGTAAGAGCAGCGAATGGAAGAGCTGAGCTAAAGTTATCTCGGTCTAATCTGCGGCTTAGCATAGCCATGCTTACCTCGGTCATATTGGAGTCCGACCATGGTAAAAGCAATCTCACTTGGTTCAAGCAGTGGGGGGGGGTGTTGAAGGATAAGAATTATCTTTCAGGAGTGTGATTCCTAAGAGGACTGTACATGGAGGAGTCAGAGTCCCACTTGGATTGTGCCACGCGGAACCTATAAAAGCTCACAACATCATCTATGGAGAGGTAACACAACTTTAATTCCCGAATACACAGAGCTTTTTGTCTATTTGTCTATTTTTGTTGACTTAGGCATCGGAGAGGTATCCGGCACATACCCGCCGGCTAGCTCAGGTTTTGTGTTTTCAAGGAGTAAAGCGACGTCGTACGGAGGTGCGCAATCTTAATCAACAAGATTATACGAGAATGTTTATTTCTTTCCCGTACAATTGGAGCCGTCTGTGGGAAAATCAGACTAAGAACAAAACCTCTTGATTAAGTTTTCCTTGCTAATAAAAAGTAATGGCGCACAACGAAGATTTGCCACAGTCCGCCATTAATGGACAAACCCCAAAAGGAGGTGGGAGGCGCGAAGGTTTGCCTCCTGTCCCTCCCATGGCGGACTTAGAGCCCCAACGACATAACCCCGGGAGGGATGCTAGGGGGGAGGCGGAATAACAGCCCCCGTCACTCTCGTTCACAAAGTCCTGATAGACAAAGGCGGAGGAATCAACCCTCAAACTCTGGAAGATCGCGTGAAAGAACAGGATGAATTAATAAGGAAGATGGCGGCGGATATGGAGGCCATGAAACGCCAGATTAAGTGGAGGAAAAGGGGTGGCGACAGGAGAGGGGCGTAAAGGCAACACGCCCCCCTCGCCACTCAGAAGATCACAGTAGGCATACATACCACGCTGTCACAAACAGAGAGCAGAAGCCTCAGGACAGGCGATACTCAATCCAGAACCTCCAAGACTCGTTGCTCCAGGTCTGAGAGAACGAGGACTGAGAGGTCGTATACTGAGGGAAGCACCTATCAGCCCTCGTGCACGCACCAGACATCATCCAGGCAAACGGAGTTGCCAAGATCATCCGACTTACGGACCGTGCTGGAAGAAAGGGCACGATGGAAGGAGGATAATAGGGGCGCGCGACCCTCACAGGGTATCTGCCCTTTAGCGGTTGGCTTT